>CAIGRL010278644.1:0-26620 GCA_903798325.1 Fraxinus xanthoxyloides
GAGGTTAATCATGAGACGACGAAAAACAAATCCTTACAGATTCTTGAATTGTTTTAACAATTTCTGTAATCTCAGTGGTTGCAACAACTTCAGCTGGTGCCTCCCCAGTTGCCATTGCCATAACATTCCGTGCAATCTTTCGACCTGACAAGTACATAAGGATCATTATTTTGATGCATATATAAGAAATCTGACTATTCTGTGAAGATATCTTACAGTAAGCAGTGGTCTTGGCAGTGCGACTTTGTGACTGCACTGGCGGTGGTGGGAGGGTCGGCAATGCTACCCATTGCGAGGATGCGACCGCAGATTGGCGAGTAGCCGCCTTGGTGTCAATGAGGGTAGAAGAAGAAGCAGATAGAGAGAGGGGGGTGGAAGTTGATGAGGCCATAGCTTCTGAACCACCCCTTGAGGTTAAGCTGAAATTGCTCACACACACAAGAAGAAATGTTAGGATAATAAGAAGTGAAGATTTTCTCTGTTATTTCTGATCCCTTTTGGTTGTTACTATTGGAAATTAATGTTGAATTCTAGACCTCCCAAGGCTGAGGCTGGATAACCACTCATTCATATAATCTGGATAGTGTGTGTGGTGACATGGCACTTGGATAGCCATTTTGTGGTGTTTCATTGGATATACAGCTCCATGTCCAAAAATAATACTAAACTATACAGAAAAATAAATAAACAGGCACAACAGTGAATCGTACTTTCAGTTCAGCATTGCCCTAATAAATCGAAATACAAGTAAATTTGAACTCAAGGAAAAATAATCCACTTCTTGGCAAAGACTCAATAATTCCAACTGGGGTTGATTTCCAGGAAAGGTTTCAACACAAGGAATAATAAATAAGCGTGTTAATGCTAACTAGGCACACACCGAACAAATTCCTTCAAAAATTTAGTAAAACCGCAACCTAGGCACACACCGAACAAATTCCTTCAAAAATTTAGTAAAACCGCAACCTACTTCATCCAAGAATGGTGTGCCAATGACCGTGAATTGAAACACTTGGCGAACTCTGCGAAAATTGTCTTTGCTACAATTTCTACATATGTAAAATAGAACCAACTTTCATGTCAACTTTTTAGCTGAGCTATCACCCTGCTTTGTTTCAAGTATATGTATTTGATGAGTGTATTTTGTACACTTATTCGGGACCTAAAATATCTATATTTGATAGTTTTTTTGACAAAATATGTCCTAAATTGTTGCATTTTATGTTATATAGGTAAAACTCAATGGTTGAACAAAGAATTGGAAGAAACAAAAGAAAAATCAAGGGAAGAGTATAAAGTCCAAAATTTGAGGACCAAATTGCAAATATTTAATAATTTAATCGGACCACAAGACGATACTTTGAAGATTTCTAAGAGCCAACTGAATGGAATTAGAGCTCAAAAATGAATGGAATATGATCAAAATATTATCAAAATCAATTTTCAATCACACAAGTTATATTCCAGACTTTTAGTCGAAATTTGAGACTCATTTTTGATATAGTAAACGTCCGAATTGGAAAAAAAAATCTAGTTCAAGAAAAGTTATAGCCTTTTGAGTTAGCTTTCCAACGCTCTTTGAATCGGCTCAATTGGATATCAAAAAAAAAAAGAAAATTATGATCAAAATATTGATTGCTTTGTAGAGACAAAAAAAAAATCTGCACGCGAAGGTAACTTTTCTTATTTGATTGGAACTCTTTTGAAACTCAATTTGGACGTGATCTTCTATCAATTTTCTACTCCTACAAATGTCTAACAGCATAATATATATTAGATACCTCTCATATACATATCATATTCCAATATTCATCAATTATTATCATCAAATGAGGAAAATTTAAAGTTTTGTGAGAAAATTGAAGGGGATTTGCAAGGATTCAATCTATTGAAGATTCAAATTTGGTTTTTGGGCAAGGAAGAGAAGGGGCAAATGGAAATTCATCAAGAAATTATTGAATAAATTCAACATTTTCAGATTTATCTTCATCTTCTCAATTTATCAAAAATACGGGCTATGATATTTTTAGTTAATTAATTAATTATTTTGACTTTAATTTGATTTGATTTGATTTGTGAATGTTTATTATTGTTTTTATCGTTCATTTCAATTGCTTGATTACTAATTGAATTGTTTGTAGATTTTATTGTTAACGAGAAAGATAATAGGGTTTAAGTACAGTATAATAAATATTGTAAGGTTCGATAAAGAATGGAGATATACATCTATGTTTTATATAGTTTCAGTAGGTATTCTAGTATTTGTTAATGCATTTATTATGTTTGCATCTTTTATCGAAAGATAGAAATGTCATACAAGGGGAATAGATTTAATTGTTATCAAGAGAAGTTTTCAATTAAATTAGGAACATTGATCAACATGAATAATTTCAAATTGTCATTTTAATTGTTACACTAAAAATGGAATAATAAAGGGGATTCGACACATTAACAATGCATCTCACGTATTTGAAAAAACGTTTACTTACTTTTATTAGTTTAATTGATAAATTAGGTATTATTATAAGAAAAGAATCACAAAATTTATTTACTATTCGATTAAAGTTGCAATTAATTTTAACTCAATCAAACACACAGTCCTTGTGGGTTCAATACTCTATTTATTATTATATTACTTGACCACGATCTCTTATACTTGCAAGTTTTCAAATGATCAAGTTTTTGGCCCTAGTCAACAATTATATTTTAACATGACCAATTACTAGTAAGTACTGGAGTCAACAAACACTCACAAAGAGAATGCCTCTTCCCAGACGATGAATTGATGAAACACTAATACTGTTGTCATCCCTATCTCAGTAGATCAGGGCCTCTATGGTCCCCGCAACAGACGTTTCTGTTTAAGGATAGCGTCTAAATTTGAAACAAAGTACTCCGGCTATGAATTGTACTTAAACTCCAAAGCTTAATCCTTAAGAATACCCTTATGCAGTATGACATTAAAACGATACAGATATCAAATTGAAATTTAAAATGCCTAGACAGCAAGACATCAGATGAGAAATACCATTATATATATAAGTTTTTCCTCGCGATCAGTAACCACTACCAGATGCAACAATGTATTTACTTTACACCTGAAAGCCATCTTGTTCGCGAAGTTTCCTGGCCAAAGATGTTAGACTTGAGCAGTGCCTTCAGTAAATTTAGGATCCTCACATCTGTACTTCCCATCAGGTCCAATTCCAAATCCCCTAGGATCTGCAAATACGTTTTCCAGAAGCTGACTACGAGCTGGAACAGGGCTTTCATCAGCAAACTCAACGGCATCTTCAACCACCTCCTCAATCTTCTTCTCTATGGCAATCAATTCCGATTCACTTGCCAAATTGTTTTCCAACAGGTACTTCTTTAGTGCAGTAATTGGATCTCGGGTAGCATAGTGAGCTTTCTCAGCTGCCAAAATAAGAAAATATATAACTTCTGGAGTCACTCTATTCGAGTGAAAAATGCATGTGGAGTAAATGCTTGATGATAGAAGTATTGTCCAAGTCAATGTCATGCAATAACATACTTCGGATATAACACAAGCATATGAAACCATAATTGTCAAACTTCCTGCATCTGTTACATGTCCAACTGCACCAATTTGGTGATAAATGTATTGTAACTTGCTGCGATATGAGGATGAAGAAAAACAGGATTCAAGACAGCCAATGCAACCACCAATTATTGGGGAGCATGATGATGATTGATGACATTACTTGAACACTTAAAATTTTTTGTTGAAACCATTAGGTCGCACTAGCTTCCGAGAGTATTTTAAAAGACAAAGCAACTCACCACCAACATAAATGATGAAATGACAAAAGGATCTCAAATAAGTGTTTTTAAAGATGCCGGGCATAGGAAACCAAAAAATGCTTCTCAAACCATTAGACAAATAACTGGAACAGGATAATGGATTGTGAAAAGATACATGGAGTAAGCTTATTACTTGCAATTCAGCATTCAACTAAATCATGAATGCCATTGTTATGAATCCCATTGTTACTCCAAATATAATGCTCATGCAACATAGTTTGGAAAAAGAGTTAGATTTGAATAAAATCAAGTTTTTACACAGTATAGTGAGCTTAGATCTATTGTTTAAGTCATCTTCTTCCAACAAAAGCAAAAATACCTTAAAAAGATTATATATGCCAAGCCCTGGACCCCTGAGTCCCAGGATGTCTACAATTAACCTTGTCTGTTTATGTTCAAAGAAACAAAAACACATCCACAGTCTAGCTGAAAATGACTTCTTTCATGCTGAAGTATCACCCACATAAATAAATATAAACACTCTCCGTAAAAAAGTTAGATAACTATTGGAAGTGGCAAGATTAACAATTTTACTCAGGCAAAGATTATGATTGTAGAGTGGTCATTTTATGCAAGACGGATAAGAAGGCTATGGATCAATACAATTGCTATATTCAGTGAGCAATTTGGGGGGAAAAAAAGAAAGGAACACAATCTACACTAGATTTTGCCAAATTATAGAGATGGTCAGGAAAAATGTACCTCAGATTTGAAGAGAATATATAAGAACGAGAATATGAAATGCTTACAAGGGTCACGGAGCTCATCTGGATCAGCCAAAGAGTGTCCTCTGAACCTGTAGGTCTCACATTCCACCAAAGTTGGACCTTCACCTCTTCTAGCTCTGGTAATAGCTTCCTTCGCTATCTCCCTTACCTTCAACACATCCATACCATCAACATGAACCCCAGGCATTCCAAATGCTGGACCCTTTTTCCAAATTTGGGGATCAGAAGTGGCCCTCAAATGGGACATTCCAATTGCCCACAAATTGTTCTCAACAACGAACACGATGGGTAGCTTCCACAGTGCAGCCATGTTCAAGCACTCGAAGAACTGACCATTGTTGCAAGTTCCATCTCCAAAAAATGCCAACGTCACATCATCACAATCCTCCTTCAAAACTTCCCTCCTGTACTTGCTAGTGAAGGCTGCTCCCGTAGCCACAGGAATTCCTTCACCAATGAAAGCAAAGCCCCCAAGTACATTGTGCTCTTTGGAGAACATGTGCATTGAGCCACCCTGCCCTCTACAGCAACCAGTGGTCTTGCCAAAGAGCTCACTCATTACAGCTCGAGCTGGGACCCCTTTGCTCAATGCATGGACATGGTCCCTATAAGTGCTAACCACACAATCTCTGTTCCCCAATAGCTTGATGAAGCCAGTGGATACAGCTTCTTGGCCATTGTACAAATGAACAAATCCAAACATTTTGCCTCTGTAATACATCTGGGCACACATGTCCTCAAATGATCTCCCTAAAACCATATCCTCATACAATTCCAAACCTTCCTCTTTCGTAACCAACTGCATACAAACACCCTCAATCATTACTAAAAATCTAAAAATTCAAAACCCATTTTAGTTTTTTCCTTAACAAAATACACTCAATCATTAAATTGTAACAAATTGCAGATAGACTGACAATTGCAAAACACTACACTATTGAACATTGAAACCCCGTTAATATTTTTACTCTAAACTACAAGAGCACAAATGCATGCTATCATCATAATAGCAAATCACAAGCAGTCTACTGTCCAAATGTAAATATGCCATGGTGCAATTATTCATACCATATTCAATTTAATAAAATTATAAAAAGAAGGGCATTTGAATACCAGATTGGAGACGGGATTAGATTCCACCTTCTTCTTCTTGACGACATCAGAGGATACAGCAACAACAGTGGCTGATCGGCGACTGAGAGGCGAAATAGTTTTGTTAATGGAAAATAGCTTCTTGTTGGGTCCAAGAAAATAGGACGGACATAGTAATTTAGTATGAGTATCAGACTTATCAGGAGATCTGGTGTAGTTGATGGACATAGGAGGTTGGATGATTTTAGCAGTTGCAGAACAAGCCATTATGGGTCGTTTTTGTTTGCAAAGAATGAGAAAAGAATTTAGGTTCCGATGTGAATTTGTTAGTGAGAAGGAGAAAAAGATGAAGCAAAAAGGGAGCTTTAACAGAGAAAAATGAAATGGGGCGGAGAAAACGAGTGTGTTGAATAACCGTCACAATCGTTGATTACATGGATTGATTGTTGTGTAATTTATTCGTCTCTCACTCTCTGTGCATTGTGAATTAGGGATGGTAAAATTTGAGGGAAAAAATGTAATTACTGAGTTTTTTTTTTTTTTATCAATATTTAATTAAAATATATATTAAATATTTATTATTTAATAGAGATTTAAACATATGAGAATAATATATATATTCAAATTAAATATTGAGTATTGAGTTCTCATATTAAATCTTCGAAGAATTCACTTCAATCAATCTAGGGTATAATAGGCCCGACCTATGTGTTTTGTGACGCTCTATAGAATCGAGATTGTTGTCTTAAACTTATTGTTCTACAAGCATTTTTGTGTCTTCTCATTTCTTGAAATCCAAGATCGAAAAAGTAAGTTTAGGCTCCATTCTATACAAGGACATCTTAACGATATGTTATTAACATTTCCATTATTTGTATTTCTTGAATAGTTTTCTTTGCATAACACGTTTGGTTAAACTTAAAAATGGTGCTTTTAAGTATCTTTTCATTGTAATATGTGAGGCGATGTCGCGGAAAAAAATTTAATTTTATACTTAACCTAAAACGGTTTGAATGAGTTTATCCCTTTTTCTTTTAAAACTTCAGAGGATAACAAAAATGAATGAGTTTATCCCTTGTTCTTTTAAAACTTCAAAGGATAACAAATTTAGCTTCAGTTCGAATGAAATTAGAATTTAGATTTACTTTTATCGAAGTCAAAAGTAAAAAAATTAATTTAAGCGACATATTTTATAAGATCCACAACTCCTATGAAAATTTGATGATGATCACCGCCAAACATGGGCTTTAACATAATTGTGATTTATTCAATATCATTTTTCTTGTGTACTAAAGTAGAAATATCTCCTTTTCCTTTGAACTCTAGAAATTTGCCAGTAAGCAGAGTGTTGTGTGGATAATGATCGATATATCAACGAACAGATGATTCTGTTCATTTCAAAATATATTATATATTTCCAAGTAAATAGTGCATCCAAAGGGTCCATAGCTCAGTGGTAGAGCATTTGACTGCAGATCAAGAGGTCACCGGTTCGAACCCGGTTGGGCCCTTTTTCATCAATTTAGATTTTTGTTTGGAATTTGGAGGAAATTGTCCCTCACCTTTTCCTTCAGTGTGCAAACGGACGTTTGTTTCTCAGCCAAAAGATTGCTCATATATGTGTTTAGGAGCACAATTGATCCTTTTTGTGATAAGACCAATACACCCCCAGTTTTAATCAACGAAAATTGCATTAGGGACTCTTAACATTTGCAAAACGTGCAAATGAGTCTTCTAACCGCTATTTTTTCTATCTTATATAAAATTAAATGACACTAATGAATTCTTTTTTTTTTTTTTTTGGAATTAAAACTTTATGGACGAAATTCATAGCGTTTAAATTGTTTTCTATATTTTGAGAAATTTATAAAGTAACTTAAATTTGAGCTTATATTGAAGGAACTAACGTGTTAAAGAAACAGAAGCTACGGTGTATTTCTGTACTAAAACATTGCTTCAGTTCACTGTCCTCCCACTTTCAAAGGAAGCAATCAATGGGGCAACAAGTCAAAACCCAAACAACTCCAAATTTCAGAAAAAAAATAAAAAAAAATAAATAATAATAAAAATAAAAAAAGGGTAATATCTTCATCAGAAAATTNTTTTTTTTTTTTTTGAATTAAAACTTTATGGACGAAATTCATAGCGTTTAAATTGTTTTCTATATTTTGAGAAATTTATAAAGTAACTTAAATTTGAGCTTATATTGAAGGAACTAACGTGTTAAAGAAACAGAAGCTACGGTGTATTTCTGTACTAAAACATTGCTTCAGTTCACTGTCCTCCCACTTTCAAAGGAAGCAATCAATGGGGCAACAAGTCAAAACCCAAACAACTCCAAATTTCAGAAAAAAAATAAAAAAAAATAAATAATAATAAAAATAAAAAAAGGGTAATATCTTCATCAGAAAATTTCATTGAATTCATATGATTTATATACGAAACCTTAACATCTAATTATCAAATACATCCTAATACCACATTCTCAAATAAATACAAGGCAACTTAAGTACATGGCATACAACTAACTAGCGCATTTAATATAACCAATAACATTAAAAGGGAAAAAAAAATAAAAAAAATCAACACTATTACTTTCATTTCATTTCTACAAAATGTCATCTCAACAAAGATTATCAGTTAGTTGCCGCATTGCTGTGTATCACCTCTTACTCGTCTTCTCCTTACCTTCAAATATAAATAAATATATAAACAAAATAATACAAACGATCATGTAGTTCGATTAATCAGCATTCTGTTAATCGTAGAGATAATAAAAGAAAAAAACTCACCAAATATATTCGATTTCAGAGGGAATCGAACTGAGGATCCTCTCACTTTTACATCCTTCAGTTGCCTGCTCCTAGCTGGCTTTTCTGTTTTGGAAAGACTTCTGCCGCTGCTGCTGTTTTCTCCTCCTAAATCATCACTTCTTTTCTTTATAATCTTTTCATGGTAAACTGCGGGCGGTGCAAGCCTCAATGGAGGCATGTTCTCCATCTGCGTCGACTTATGGTCTTTCTGAAGATTATTCAAGAACTCAAACTGTCGCGACCATGTTCAAAAAGTAGCCAATAGTTAGAGAATGCCAATAAAGAAACAACATTAAGAAAGTAATCAGTAAATGACAAACCCTTGAAACTGGCTGAGAACCGTATGAGTTCTCAAAAGAATCGTAATCGTGGGGATGCAAAGTTATTGTCCCCTGTGGTTGCTGGCTCCTTGATGATGACTTGCTAACTAGTCCACTCTGTGTAAAAAATGATATGCTGCTTGATTTCTGAGCTTTCTTCCTAGGCATGCAAATGGGACATCCACTAAAGGTGCCCCTAACTGATGTCCCGTTCTCGGGAAGTTCACAGTGGAGATGTATTGCATGACCACAACTGAAAATTTGAATTCCAGAATCCGGGCTTTTGGCAAGTAGGCCATTACATATGCAACAAACTGTGCTCCAGGGGGAATAACCATGAGAAGCTCCCTTTCTGAGTAAACTCAGTGTATAGTATGTATCATCTTCGATTAAACTTTTGGCAGTGTCCTGATAAATCAGAAAGAACAGTTACCTAAACAATATTCATGTGTGGGATAAGTCAAAGCTACATAATTTAGGCCCAGATAAAAGGCCAAAAAACTAACATACTATACTATTAACTTATCCTGATGTTCTTCGAGTCACGTTGATGATAAAAGAAATAATAATTTATATATAGAAATACATAGAAGTACATGCAAAAATCCGACCATATTTTTCTCCTCCTTTCAACTCGAACTATTTTCACCCAAAATCAAGAAGGGAAAATTTTATAGTTGTATCTTTTAACCATTGTATTTTCTCAACCAAACACTGCTCAGGGGGTAAAGCCTATGGACTTCCAACAAATTTGGAAATAAAACTATATGAAAACCAATACTTAAAATTGTGAATAAATGTTTACACATACTTCCTGGTTGGTTTTCTAAGCCTCCATTGGGGAAGAATTTATAAATGGTTTAACTTATAAAAAGATAGAAATGAGTGTTGGATAAGTGTACAATCGCCGTGGGTACATTGGAATGTATGGTTGAAAATAAAGTCTAACCCTTTATAAATGATTTATAAATTTTACCCAACGGGAGGCTAAAAATTTACACAGTATTGCATAAATATAAGTAAAAAATAATAATGATTATATGAAAAGGAAATATACAAGCCGTACCAATATTCTTCTTTCGAAATCATATGTTCCAAGCATCCCCAATATTGTAAGTTTGAAATCGCCAAATTCTTGGTTTCCATTATCAGAAAGAAGTTTTGACATGATCCTTGGGAGCTGAACATATCCGATCATGCCATCAACAATTTCTTTAATAAATATGGAAGTCAGTTTCCTCATGATGCGAGCACCTTTATGAGACTTGGAGAACTTCCATTTAATTTCGGACCCTGTTTCATCTCCCTGATTACCGAATGATCCATCAAGCGTTTCCTTCTCTGCTTTGCTTTTAGAATTTGTACTACCATTATCTGAATCCATCATAGGCTTGCAAAACCTGTAATGGAATTACAACGCTGATTAGAAGTGGTTCAACCACAAAAGAATGAGTGACGGGAAAAATATATGTAAATAAGTAGATGTGAAATAATTCCATGTACAAACAGAAAGCTGAAACAATTAACAATTGCCTTTTGCAAAGATACAGTATATTTTCCAATTCTAGATTGTAGATAGGAAGTCAGTAATTATAAGGTTTAGCGACCAAAAGAAAAGGAAAGGAAAATGAGGGTGCAAGTCTAATCCACATACCGAGCACTTTCAGCTCCTATGCAATCAAAGGTACTACAAAACTGTGTCAAACAAGCACTATAGTCTATATATAAACTGCTTTGCAATCAAAACTATAGAACCATCTACATAAATCACTTGATGATCCTTCATGGTCAAATGATCATAAAACCATGTACACCAAGCACAAGCTTATTCTCATAGGAAGATGTCATTGAAGTGCCATGTGCGATGGGACAGTAATCAAAGCATGACCAACTTTTGCTACGTTAAAAGGAGAAATAGGAAACGAAAAGAAAACACTAGAGGAAGTAATAGGCCATAACTTAAATAGTACTCCAAATTTGGAAAGGGAAAAAACCCAAAGACTTGACAGAAAATATAATGCCGTCTACTCATTCAGATATTAGGAAATTATTAACCTAAAAGGTCACCTTGAAAGTAAGGTAAAATGAGCAAGAAGATCCCCTTTACGAACTACTTTTACCGGCAGGACAAAATTTAACAAATGGACCAAACCAGGAAAAAAATGAAGTAAATATAGCAGAAGAGATGGACTTACGAATCAAGCAACTGAAACCAGAGATACTCAGACTCATCCGGATCCAATCGGGGGCTGTTCCGTTGGCATAGACCAATACAAGCATGCACAATATCAAGAATTTCAGTGACCTGAAACAATAATTACGAACATTAAAATTAATTAGACAAGGATATTGAATTGCAAGGGAAGGGGAGCTGAGGAATAATTCAGCAGTTGAACAGACTTCTTTTCTCTTTAGAACAGCATTATGACGATCCAGACTAGCACCAGAAAGTCCATCTTCAATAGCAACATTAAGCACAATCATTTTATCATTAAGATCAGAAAGAATGAGCAACAGAGCACTTCCAACATCTCCAACTCTTTCTAATAAAAATGCAGCTGCGTCTATAATTCGATATTCCTGGCACAAACGTAAACAGTGTTCCACCCTATAGCTTTCAGAAGTCTCCAAGAATTTCAGTACGGATTTGCTCTCATACTGACACATCAGCTGCAAAAGTTAAACACAATGAACTTTAAGTTTCCATGCTATCACAAAGTACATGCATTTCAAGGTTTAGTAATCATCATGAAGTAACCAACTAGGGAAAAATAAAAAAATGAGTTATCGAAGCCAAAAAGGATGAGTAACTGAGAGATCTATATCAAATCATGATAAGCATGAGAATTGAAGCAAACTACAGGATTGGATGTATCAGGCACAAAAAGACGAATTTAAAAACAATATAAAAATGGTTCCATCCCCAGAAGTTGAAACAGATATTGACTTTTTTAGCATAGGTCAAGAAAAACAATGAACATATCCACAAAAAACAAGAAAAGAAAAAAAAAGAGCGATAATATTACTGAATGCACAGAAAAAAGAGGAAGGAGAAGCAAGGTTAAGTTACATGTTGACAGGAGTAGAACTTGTTATATATTCTAACTTCCCAGTTCCCAAACCAGAGGCGACACATCTGTCACCCAATGATCCAAAACAATGTTCTTCCCATTCAAATCATCTCGATGAAGACATTATCATACAAACACGAGCAGTTTCTATCAAACTGCCATCTTCTATTTGGATCACCTTGAGGGAGACATTATAATTGCCATAATGCTAGATACAGGTGTATTTATTAAATTTGAAACTTACTTGCCACAATTTCGGGCAACACCACAGCATCAAAGATACCGAATTGAACTTCTACATAATGCTCTAGTAGAATACAAAATATTCAGGTGAATAAATATACTTAAATCCCATATCCACATAGGCTACTCCCTCAACATTTGATCACAAAAGCTATGTACAACTGGTTGTACCCATAGTGTTCAGGAACACCGCAATCAAGTTTGTAGGAAACCTTCCCAGAGATCCACATCATTTTTTATATGTAAATCTATGTAATAATACAATTTTTATGGTAAGCAATAACCTGAAGCATTGAAGATATTATATATTTAATACATAAAATATGCACACTGGCCTTCTGACACGAATTATTTCAGAAATTTTCACCTCAAGATATAACTCTGTCATTTCATCAGTAATCTGAACTGTACTGTTGTGCAGAAGTTTAGGGAAGCCGGATATTGTTTGCAGATAAGCTTCAATGCTAGATGACTGCTGCCTAGGTCTTCTTGCACTGGGAAAATATAAAATATCGTCTTTTTTTAAAGAAGAGAGGTTCAGGTTACCAGTTGCGTTAACCTCAATAGCCGTCTTCAGATAGAGGAAAAGGCTTTCTGGATGAGAGCGAAGCTCAGACAAAATATATTGACTTTGACCAGATAAATGGTCAAGAATCAGCAAGTAAGTTCCTTCTCTGAAAATCTCAGAAAAAGTAACACAATCATCAGGAAAGAGAAATTGAATATTAAACCATTCAAGTTCATATCCACAAATGCCTAAATACTTATGAGAAGCACCATAATATAAAAGCATCACCTGCTTAATTTGAGAAGATCTGGAATTCGAGAAATAACGGCTGATTCAAAAGCATCACGCTCTTTTTCATTGAGTTGTTGCAGCATAACATGGATAAAGGAAAAGGCGAGAATGGGTTCATCCGTAGCTTTCATATAGCTATCCAAAGCAGCAACATACTGATGCTTGATGGCATGAATGCAGCCACAAACCTAAATACATAAGCACTCTGATTAATAAATTGCATTCGATCATATTACCAGGGCCTGGATATTTTTTTCCCTCGGACTTATATTATTGCATGGGGAATACAGGAGAGCAGACGAGAAAATTACGAGAAAGAGAGAAAATTTTCGTATTATTAACTTTGTATTGACGATCTTTTCTAATACAGTATATTTCAGTCTTAATTCTTTACCATTCCCAGTCCTAGTTGCAAGGGAGAGACAAGACAGCCATGAGGAATTCTATACAACTCTACTGTCACTTGCCTCCCTCCTTCCAATCCCAATGGGAAGATGACAGGATGGGTGCTTTATTTTCACTTGTGCATGGCTTGTAATTCCCTTTCACTTTTATCCAATCAAACAAATGAGAAGTACCGAATGCATATGGTTTAAATACCTGATGAAACTGAGCCTTTGCACACAAATGTAACAAGTATGGAGTATCCCAGCGAGTCTCGGGAACCACTTCTACAAGCGCAAGTAGTTGCTTCTCTCTTCTTTTAATTATTTCTGTTGTTTGCCCTGACAAACTATGTGAAATATTTATCTCCGACGTCAAGTACTCCAAAATTTGAGTTAGGATATTATTTGAGACATTGGCTCCTCCACAGGCTACATAGTATGCTGTGAAGTCATACATGTGACCTGCATCTTTCTTCGAAGGCCAGATTTCTATAGAGTTAATGTCATCACTGCTCATAGAACTGCCTGTTTGGAAGTAACTTGAGTCCAGAATATCAGCAAGAACATCTACTACTTTCTGAACCAAAATTTGACTTTCATCCATTGAATCATTTACTTCAGCTAACTCCGAGTTTATTGATCCCTGCGAAAAGCAGTTTATTTCATATTCTTCTGTAAATGCAAATCTCAAAACATCTAGAGTGGCTTCGGTATCCAATTCTAACAGATGTAGGAGGTTTGGACAGGCTCCATTTGATTGTAAGCTTCTAACTGTCCATGCATTTTGAGCACTAGAAATCTCCAATAGAAACTGCACAAGTTCTTTTCTAAGAGATGGCAGGCGTCTAGGAGAAAGCTTTCCATGTCCTGCAATACAAAAATATCATTGCTTGCCAATTCCTTAAATTGTTCAACGCCGAACCTATAGCCAGATAAGAAATGTAAGGACTAGACAGTTTCAAAGAGCAGAACACAGAAACTAATTAGTTACAGATAAGTGATAACTAAAATGAATGTTAGCATCATGATATTTTTCCTTCAGCATCATCGGTTAAATTAAGCCCCCGCCCCTCAAACCTCATTTATTGATACTCGTACGTAATCTGATCTCACCAAACAGAAAATGATTCCCAGAAAAGTTAACTGGATAAAAAGCCCAAAGCAGCAGTTTGAAGACAGACCTGGAGGGAAAGCAAGACCCTGAAAGCAGTACTTCAGGTAAACAAGCATCCTATAGCTGTTGCAAGGATTACAATGTGATTACATTGACATAGTAGGGGGGAAAAAATTTGGTAATATTTCATAAGGAAAATCCTCTAGATCTTTAAAAAGGAGAATAAACTCTGAAGACAACTATTGCGAAGATCCTTAAACACATTACAAATAGTAAATACCACAAACCGAAGTGACTTACCCAAGGGAAGCAGCACTCTCTCTTTCACTATTTCGTAGTACAACCAAGAGCTCCTCTAGAGGTGCCCTAAAATCATCCAGACCTTTGTTAAACAAATATATCAGTGCACCATGCAACCTGTGTTCCCTGCATAAGCGTACAACCTACAATCCAATATAAATTGTTAACAGCTAGCAATGGAAAAAAAGAAATGATGCAAGTGTGAAGAATAATATCAGCACACGCGGTCAATGAGAATTCATTATTAGGGACTTATGGGCAGGTAAAACCGTAAAACAAAAGTGCAGCTGCAACGACCCGGGTCTCTTTACCCAAGTCGTTAGCTTACGTATTTTTGTAACGACCCGACTCTATATACCCAAATCATTAGCTTTCATACTATTCGTTTTGGTGAGCATATACCCACTTAACCCCTCACGGCTTTCTATTGCGTCCGCCCAATTGATTCCAAGATTCAACTTAAATCTCTCACAGATGTGGGGGTTTAAATTTTGGGAAACACGATAGAAAGTTATGAGAGGTTAAGCGGGCATATGCTCGCCCAAAGTGAACAGTACACAAGCTAACAGCTTGAATATAGAGACTCGGGTCGTTACAGCAACCACACATATGATTGTTAATTGACAAGCTCAAGATGTCATATGCTTATGAAGGATCACAATGCATCTTAAAATGGAGAGATGGAGAGCACTATTATAGTAGCCAAATCAGCATATGCACGTGCTACATTACAATATATAGAGTTTCTCAAGCAGGATCAGCAATGGCTTCCTCCAAAGAATTATCAAATAAATACTGTGAACATCTCCAGCAGTATACTAATTGCCATCAAAGTGATAATACCGTCAACCAAGATTACATCATTACCTGATTAAAATCCAAGGACAAAATGTCCATGTGGAGAACACACTGTTCAACTCGTTGCAACCAACCTTTCTCACTATAATGCTCCACTAATGCTTGCATAATCTTTGGAAGAAATGAATAACATATCAATTGCAGTAACAGGTATATAGTAATTAATTCACAAAAGATAAGATGAATGTAAAAACAAAGCAGTTATGGTCAGCATGTTTAAGTGAAATTACCGCAGGTGGAAGGGATCCCAACATATCTTTCAAAATATATGGCTCCAAAAGCTCCAAAAATGTATCTGCAAGAGGAGAAAATGGCATTAGAAATAACACGAAGATTTAACTTTCAGCGGCCAAACCACTATCGCAGAATTAAGAATAGTGCCCACCCATGTCACTGAGAACAAGTGCATCTAAAAACAAGGACAACTAACAAAACCATCATCTCGTTGATAAATCTGTCTTAACTACAATAATCACATAAGAATACAGCTAGCCCCTGTTTGACAGCCTTTTTTTCTCAAGAATTTAATTTTTTCTACAATGCATGTGGGCCCGACTATCACACCATACAATCATTTCTCATCAATTTCATTTGTCCCACCAGCCGTTTGTTTTTTGGTATTTTCATTTGTTCCAAATTTGCCATCTATCGCAATTGTAGAGAAAAAACAAGGGTAAAGTAGTAAATTGGTAGTATTTCATTAAGGGCGGAATGGGAGAATGAAATTTCAACGGGTGGTTGTGTATTATTCCAAGTTATGGCGTGTCAGGTGTCACTTTCATTTTAAAATAATATACTACTGTTCCAAAAGTTATAATTTCTACAAAATGGGGGCCAAACATAGCTCTAATTCACTCAAATAGGCCTTAGAAACTTAAAACATACATTAAATTGACCATTTGATTGAAGGTCAAGTCCTTCTTTTGAGTATAAATAGTATTTTTCTTTTTTTCTTTTTTTCCAAATTCAACATTTCACAGTATTTCCATGTCAGACACCCATTACAAGCGTCATGTAACATAGCCTAAAATAAACCTCATGATGAAAACAGGAAACATCTTTAATTTCTTATAATATGAGGTTGTCTATTTTTTAAACAAAGGTTATCATCCATTAATTAATTTTCCGTACATAATTACGTAAATTCCCATCAGTCACGTCATCCAAGAGCTAGAATTCCGTTCATTGTTGAGTTTATATTCCTAGCCAGTCATTAATCCATTGATTCAGGGAAACCTTATTGAAAATCCATGCTCTCATATAATTCAGTTAAAGGTTTCAGTAAGAAAAATAATGAAGTACCTTTATGCTGAGCTTCATCAAATTTTGAAACAATTTCATCAAAGAGGATATCGGTTCTCCTGATATGCACACAGAACTCAACTGCAACGCCACCAACACGAGTGTATTGCTCCTTAATCTCATTGGATTGATCCAGCTTCCCATTTTGGTTGCAACATGCTACTGATATATAGGAAAATACCTCACTTACATATGACAGAAGCAACTCCACTAAATAGGGCATAATACTCCTCTGAATGTCATCCAAGTTTTTGGGAAGGTCAATAACACCATGTGATTGGCCATCATAAAGTGTCATTGCCATGTTTAATGCCCCCATCCAATCACCGGCTTTCCTCAAAACTTCAACCCTTTCCTTCCAGGGAAGAAAGCGGGAAACAATAAGATGCTCTGGCCCAAGTATGTATATAGTAGCCCCCCTTACAGCTACACAATTGTGATAAGCTTTTTCAGGGTTACCAAGAGTATTAGTAAAGTAGATATGTGATGAGATGAGATCATCCCCTCGCAATCCATCCACAGCAAAACTTGTCTGATGAATCACATTTCCATCTTTTGCAAACAAATAGAGTTGTCTAGTCAAAGTGAGAATCACCAACATCTGGACAATATAAGATAACCATGATTTCTTCTACTTCCATCTAAATAAATAAAATGTTAAACTTCTAATAATGCAAACATAATTACATGCTAATCACGACCAAAATAAAAAGTACATCAATATGCATAAAGAGGATTAGATAATATATGTTTCAAACCTGATCATCTAACCATGCCAGGCCTACTGCTGGACTTTCCAGAGTCCACTTTTCAAGTATCTTTAGCTCGGATTTCACCAGCTTAGCAATCTGAACTTTCTGATCCCAAGCAATTGCAAGCAGTGAAATTTTTTCTAGCGTGTCAGCGGGTGCATTTTCTGGGGTAAATGTAGAATTAAATTTATAAATTCATCTACCTCCAACAGCTGAAAAATAATAAGAACTTCATTCATGCATACCAGTGGAAGAACCAGGTGACTGCGACATGCATTTCCATGCAGCATAAGGCATGGCGCCTTCCCTGATGCCATCAGGTTTAGGAATTTGAGCATATACTTCTACAGTAGGATTAACTTTTGCCTACAGGAGACAAATAATATCAAAATAACAGGAGGTACAAGGAATCACTGCAATTTTTTTCCAAAAAAATTAAAAAAATAAAACCATACCACTAGAGCAGATTGATGCGTGACAAAGATGACGACACCTTCTTCAACCACACTTCCCATCATGCTACTAATACTCCCAGTAGAAACTGCACTGCTACCCTGAGAGGACATCTGTGCACCTCCGTGAACTTCACCTGACAGTAATGGAGATGCACACACTACTCTGCTAGTTGTTTCATCTAGAAGTTTCTGCTCTTGAACATAAAGTAACTTTTAATAATTTGAGGAAGCGGACAACACTTATTAACAATACATTTATCAAAGATAGATCTTTACCATCGATTTGGAGTAGGAAATTCTATTGAGCCATGGAACCACTGAAAAACGAATCAACTTAATCACACCCTTGCTATCCCCGCTAACCACATTAAACTGACGTGTAACCTGAGTATCCTGCCCTACATATAGCATATGAACTACTGGAGCTTTATGTTCATTAATCACTCTAAGTGCAGAGGTCCTCTGAACATCCCAAACAGTGTAGTGCCCATCACCATATCCAGCAAAAAGCAAGTCTCCTGGCTGATTAAAGCACATGGAAGTTACTGGAACATGAGTTCTATCTCCTTGTAATCCAAGCACCGACATCTGGAATACGTATTTGCATCATTCAGTAGGCAAAATAAGATAATTTAGAAACATGCTGACTATTAGTTCAAGGCTGTATAATATATTTAGTCGCAATAAGAAACAAACCCTTTTGAAAAGGCTTAGTCATTGCAAATGCTTTGATCTAGCCAAAAACAAAAGTGACTTGTATCGTTCTCCATGAAATTTGACAAATCGAAGTGGAACTATACTTGTCCAAGCATAGTCATAAAAAATATATGTAGAAGTACAAACCGGAAAATGAAGCAGAAACCGTCATCATTTTGTGAAAAGATGTGTTTATTGTATTGAAAGGTAAATGTAGTATAAATGAAGAATGATATTATAGTAAACCTTTGCATCCATGTTGTCAACTTGATGAGGAGTATATTTGCTGGGCACAATGACAATATTTCCTTTAGACATCCCAATTGCAATGTAGTTAAAATTAACTGCCAGGACTAGAGGGGACCCATGATCTCGCCGGAAAGCTTGTGATGAGATGGTATGAGAAATGGTATTGTTGGCATTAACATCGAAGTAACCCAACAAAGTAGAACCCCTGCGGACACCCTCAAGCCTCATTGGTTGAGAAGTAACACCCTCTTCGTAATGCATTCCCTTAAATGCGTGTTTCTTCTCGAGTTCTTCAGCCAATTCAAGCGGCTTCAAGGAAGATTGAGATTTCTTTTGTGACTTTCTCCTTCCCCTCTTGCTTTCCGACTTCAAACCTAATTCTTCAACAACATCTTCAACGTCGTATTGTGAACTAGCATCATCTCCATCCCTAGATTCATCCATTGCATTCCCCTGATCACTTGCTTCTTCTTCTCCCATTAAACTCACAATTTCATCCGAACTTATTCTGTCTTTGGAAGTTAAAGGTGGTGGACTAGGAGCAGCCATCTCTTTAATTTCATTGGATTCATCAACAGAGTTAATTTGAACATTTACATCACTGTTGTTGTTCGATAAGAAAGATAAGACTTGTTTGTTTTCATTAACTTCATCCAAAACTGAATCCAAACTATTCTCATTAAATTCAAACTGTTTTTCATTTTCAACAGTAGAGCTGATGTGGGATTCAGAAGTGAACCTTTCAGAAACTTGCTCTGCAATCGTTAAATGCTCATCCACAGTAGCATCCTCAGTTGAAGTTTCATCACTAGTTAAAACTTGAGCACTCTCAGTGGGATCGTTGATAGTATCTACAGTCTCGGTTGATCTAACTTTAGCTTGTACAGATTGAAAAACATCAATTTTAACCTCTTCTTCGGAGTGGTTACTAATGTTTTCAAGAACACGCAAACCATGGCTCTCAGAACCAGTCTCAGAACTCACCTCAGAATCTTTGGAAACTGCTGATAAAGGCGAGGTTTCTACACTAGCAACAATACCAGTGGTTTCCAAAGCCACCCTCTGCAGAGCACTGGTATTGGCCCTTCTCAACTTGATGGCAGCCGCGTGGGGAGTAGGAACTGATCGGGATGCCGCTGCTGCAGCGGCCAGAGCAGCCCCTGGCTTAGTTTGGGAGCTTACTGCCCCATTGATGAATAGTGGCGGTAAAACAATCCGGCTTAACGAAAAAGAACTAGCAGCAGTATTCTCACCCGCTGACTTAATTCTACTGCTACTAGAGCTATCAAAGCTAGTACTAGTAGTTGAACTCTTAAATTTATTGAATTCAACCACGGATGTAGGGGGGCGTGAATATGATAATTTTGGGGAAGAAGGGGGAGAGGGAGAGCAGGAAGATGAGGAAGATGAGGAATTGTTCAAAAGAATTTCATCGACCGTGCGTTGGTGACCATGAGACAAGGTGGAATCTACCTCATCCGAAGAATTGGAGTCAACTCCGCCGTGCGATTGGAGGAGAGAGTCAAGATCAACTTTCATTGAGGATGCTTCCATCAGCATTAAGAGTATTATACCTCGGAAATTCAAAATCAGAATTGTAATTGCTATGAATCTTATTACCACAGTGACGTAGAAGGCAATGAACAAGAACCAGAATAAAAGAAGGAAAGAGATGAAAAGAGAAGGAGAAAGGGAAGAAGATTAGAGAGAAGAGGGGAGAGGTAGAATGAAAGGGGAGAAGCCAACAGAAGAAATTGGAGGAGAAAGTCATCAAGAGTCCAACTTTATATAGGATTTAACCTACTAATAATACTAGAATGTCTGCGGGTATCATACCAGAATAGCAATCGCCAATTTCGAAGCAGACGCAGACTATGTAACCGGTGGTGGTGGATCACTGTAGGTCGGAAAAAGTGACTGCGGCGTATGGTGAGAAGTATGCGCCGGTAGTGATGGTTCGACCAATGACTTGTGATGAAGAAAAATAGTGGTGGTCGATAGAGTAGTGAACTTCGAGTCGGAGGAGGATTGTGGTGGTCGGATTAGATGACGATGACGGCAAGAACAGAAGTGGTACTGGTGGTGATCGGCCGGCGAGATTACGACGGTTAAGTACGTCAATCTGATTTGGAGTGGAGAGAGATTTGTGTCGGGTTAGTGGGTATGGTTTTGAGGGCTGGGCATGTGGCTTTGATGTAGGTGGGCTTATCGAAGTTAGTTGACGTGGGATTGTGGTCTTGTGTGGGCTTGGTTGGCTGTGATATGTAATAATTGGGCTAGTGGATGGGATTCGGAATATGGAAAAAATTCATATACTGTATTTTGAGAAGGGAAAAAATTCATAAATAAGAGTTTACTATAATTCATTTCAAAATTAAGATAAAAAGTTTAAAATTTCAAAAATCAGATATTTATTAAATTTTATTTCTGAAATAATTAATAAAAAATAATTTTTCGATCACAATTAAATTCTTTATAGGTTACCATATCACCACTGCCACTAGCCGCATCGCCACCAGAACCACTACCATCATCTCCAAAAGAAAAAAAAAATCATCATCTCAAACACCGCAACAAACACCACCCACCCACCTACCACTCCACAACCACAATCCCCACATCTGTCATCGAGCACTATCGCCGCCACAACACCACTACACACCACAACAACATCACCTCCTAGAACAAACCAACACTGCCACATCTAGGCACCACAAGACCTGTTGTTCCTCTTTATCTCCAATTGATGTCCTACAAATTCAGACTGTTTCTGGAAGGTTTTCAGTAAAATAGCAGTAGGGCTTTTGGAATTCAATCATAGCTTTCGTATAAAACTAGGTTTCGGTCCATCCAAATTGTATACAACAGCTTGCATATCATATCAAATTCTTCAAACCTGCAGCATCGCCACTCTGTACAAAGCAGCAACGATGTATGCCTCGTCGTTGTTGCTTCGTACGTATCGACGATCTGTTCATCATTGTTGTTGCGTTGTGTGCAGCTGCGGGTTTAGGAATTTTTTTGGTGGTTGTGATGTGGTAGAAATGATGAGGTGGTATCGACCGTGTGGTGATGGCGGTACTTTCCGGTGACGACTAGAGAGGAGAGAGAAGATGAGGTAGACGAGAGAGAAAATGGAGAAGATGAAAATGATTAGGGTTTTGGTATGTATGGTTGGGTATGGGTTAGGTGGGATGAATATATATATTTAATTTTGTAATATAATTATTTATATTTTAAGATTTTAATTATCATCTGATTTTTGAAATAAAAACTTGTTAATATGATTTTTGAAATTGAAAGTTTAAAATTCTGGTATGATATAATTTTCACTTATTTTAATAGGAATAAAAACAAGGGAAAATTGTAGCAGCGGTTCCTTACCTTTTCATTTTGTATCAGCGAAGGTCCCTAACCTTTCATAAATATATAGATGGAGTCCAAATGGATGGAAAGACCGTTAGTTGACCGAAAAAGTTAAAATTTAATTAATTTGATCAAATTGAAAAGGGCAAAATAGTAATTTTTTATTTATTCCAATTTATCCCTTATAATAATTAATTAAAATAAAATAAAAATAAAATGCAATTATAATATTTCAAAATATAAACCACCATCACCCATACTCCTCCTACTTCCCCAGCCTACCCACACTATGGTTGGCATCGTCGTCATTGCCACCCCACACACAATGTTGACACTTCTACACTCAGCACGACTCCCCACTCACACCCGGCTCCACCACCTGTCAACATTGACAAGAAAATCCTAAATCACCGAACTCGAGTTGAGAAGTAGATTTTGAAATAGGGATCAAATTTTTATCTAAACCCAAATCTCAATCCTCAAATACAATACCAATTGTTGTACAATTCAATATGAACTTTGTGCCAATAAGAGTCGAGCTTCTGTAGAGTTCAAGAACCGAGTTTGACTTGTATGGAGAGGTAATGGAAACAGTGTTGCCCGGAGAAGTGTTGGTCAGGTGGTCATTTCTGGATCTGGGTTCTTGAAACTAGGAGTAGATGTTATGTGTATGAACTGCATTGATTGTATGTCTACCTTCCTCCTATGTTAACTGATGGTTGGTGGTGGTATTATTTGTTGCTGCTGAAGACGTTTCAAATGAAAAATCTGTGCGACGACGTGTTGGTAGAGATGAATTTGATTTTTGGTTTCAGATTGATGGTAGTGGGCGTAGGCAGTTATTTTTCTTGGAATGAGTGGGGAGTTGTGGTGGTGGTGTGGGTCAAAGGTGGCGGTTTTCGGTAAGGTCACGCCAGAGAAGAAAAGTTGTTATACTGTTTTCCATTGGGGTGTTGAGGTGAGTTTATATATTTATTTTTTTATTTTTTGGATTTTTTAACTTATTTAATTTGAAAAATAGTAAAAGTACCGTTTTTTCATTTTTGATTTGGTAAAAATAAATCAAAATCTGACTTTCTTGCTCAACTAACAATCAAATCGATGGTTCCATCCATTTGACTCCAACTGCATAATTATGAAATGTTGGGGACCTTTGCTGACACAAAATGAAGGTTGAGGTAAAGTCTGCAAAAATTGAAAAAGTTAGGGACCCCTATTTCAATTTGTCCTAAAAATAAGTATAAGGATGTGTTTCAACTACATTATTTTGGAATAGTAGATTGATAAAGAATATGTGGTTGAAAAAGAAGGAAACGTTATTGATGTGTTGGAAAATATTATTTTATTGAAGAATGCGTAGTTGAAAATGAGTAGAAGAATGAGAATAAAAATTTTAATCTAGATCAAATGGGCTAAGAAAGATTTGGGGTTCGAAGCAGCGACCATGTTTTTCATTTGTGGAAATTACAACTAACCATATTTTTTAAGTACCAATTTCAAAAATCAAGTTTGTAGTATTTTTATACAAAATTCAGTTGATAATATATTTTTTAAATATTAATAATAATATTATAAAATTAAAGAAATCTACAAATTCAACACACACCAAAACACTCACCCTCTCCACCCTAAAATTTTCATCTCTCTATCATCTTCCTCTCCTCTTTCTCCATTCTCTCTATGTCGACGTCACAACCACGTGCCACCGCTGTGAGAAGCAGCCAATACCCACCAACGTGTGCCGCCACAGCCTCTACTCTCTCTCTCACTCTCTTCTTCTTCCTCTCTCCTTTATTCTCTTTTGTCAATGGTGGCAACTTCTCAAGCTACCGTCGTGCGAAGCAGCCTGTGACAATCGCTGAGCACGGTACAAAGCAGCACCGTGCTACTGCAACGCTACCATGATATTTTGTGGTGGTTTTTTCTCTAATTTGCGTCTTTAACCGGAGTTATAATGTGTTTTTGTTGGTGATTATTGTCGGTTTGGAGGTTTTGTTTGTGGGGGGGTGGCTGTGGTGTGGCAGTATTGTACGAGATTGTGGATTCTAACAGTCGGTGGTGGTGATTCGTTGGTTGACTAGAGTTGCAAGTGAAAGTGGATGTGGACGTGGATGTGGAGGTTGGTTGGTAGAGCAGGGGGTTGTGGGGGTGGGGTATAGCAGCGATATACTTGGTGGTGGTGCTGCGGTAGTAACGTGGTGGTGGAGTTGTTAGCAATGGTGGTGCGGTGGTGGTGTGGTGTTGACGGTAAGATGGCAGTGGTGGTAAGGTGCTAACGACGATGGTTTTGACGTTGCTAGTGGTTGTGGGTGGGATGGCCTGGGTGGGGTGTTTGTGATCAATTATTTGATTGATTGTAATCAATAACTTGGTCAAATGTAACCAATAAATAATATATGATCAAATATTCGCTACACCAAAAAGACCTTTTGCACCGGCCAATAGTAGTGCTATAACGTATTTAAGAACAACTGCGAAGATTTTGCTATTTACTGCAAGACGGGATTGCTTGTATTAGATCAAAATACGATATGGCGAAGTGGCCAGGCTATATCTATCGTAGGTGGCCCCCTTGCGGCTATCTTGTCTACACCACTTCGTTTTGTCACCTATAATGTTTAAGGGATGGCAGCAATAGAAATCAAAGCTTATTGCGCCAGTCGCTATTCTGTTGACATTTGCACGAGGAAGGATGTAATAAAAGTATCTGTGGAGGATATGTTGAGGAGACTAGCGACAGGTACGTTTCGAGTTGTTGAACCAAGTATGCTACCTCTACCACCAACTGCCAATTAGCACGTCTTCTTTACTAAGATTGATGAATTTGGGTTAGTGAAGTGAGAAAAGGTTTATTGTTAGATTAGTAGTAGTTTTATGCCGCATTCTCAATTTGTTGATGGCATCTAGCATTTTAATTGTACCACTAGATTCTGTTGTATGCGCTATTTTAATTGTACCACTGGATTCTGTTTTATGCACTATTTTAATTGTACCATTGGATCTAAAATCTATTTTTAAGAAAGTAAAGAAGTCTCAAGAATTAAAATTTCATTTTTGTTTAACAACAATGTCCTTTTTAGCTTTTAAATATTCTTAGTCTCAACAAAATTACATGTTTTTTCGGTACCACCAATTAATCTGTAGATAAGTTTTATTAGTCTCAGAGTATGATGGGCTAAGTCTAAAATAAAAGTAAGTTCACTTAAAAAAAGTGGCTTTAATTTTAGGCAAACATGTTCTTAATAGGTTTGGAATTTCCATAGCTACATATGATTGTCAAAAATGCTACACATACGTAACAAGAAAAGAATTTTATTAATTCTTGTGCACCCTATGCCATGGCCACGCAGTCAAAGTATTCTTTTTACTTGTGATTGTTCATTATTCAACTGGTTGAGATGAAAAAGAATCAATTTTCTCATGTTTGAGAATAATTCTTGATATATGTTAATGAAATGAAGAAAACAACTAAGAGTAAGCAAAAATTGGAGAAAATAACTAAATTGTAAGAGATCCAAAGTTCGAGGACTTAAGTGCAAATATTCAAACGTTGTGTGGGACCTCAAAATGAATATTCGAGAGTGTTTGGAGTCAATTGGATGAAGAAAGAAGTCAAAGAGATCAAATATAGTCAAAATATGATCACACATCATTTTTCAACCAAAAAGTTATGCTTCAAATTTGTATTCTCATATTGAGACTCATTTTTGACATAGCAAACATTTGAATTGGAAAATGATATCTGAAGAAAAATTGTAACTCTTTGAGTTATCTTTTTAAATAATCTTGAATCATATCAATCGAATATCTGGAGAAAATTTATGAGAAAAATACTGAAGGACGCGCTGTGTAGTTTTTCCACCTGAAGATGGGCACCGCGCGCCCACGTTGCTGAGACTCAGCAGAATTCGCGGCGCTACGGTGCGCTAAAGTGCCGTCGAGGCGCCTGTGCGAGAAATAGGTTTTTGATTTTTTTTGGACTCTTTTCTTAATCCAATACAACTCCAACCCTTCCAAGATTCCATGATAATATAAATACAACCCTAAAGACCACTTTTAAGGGGGAAACTCAACACACAATTGGAGGAAAAGTTGGCATAATTCAAGAAATCAAAGGGAAAGAAAAATAATATCAAGGAAGAAGATTGAAAATCTATCTAAAAACTAGTTTTTTCTATTATCTTGTTTATGTTGTTTATTTTGAATTGTATAAATTTTATATTTTTTTTTATCATAAACTAAACTATTCTT
>CAIGRL010278647.1:0-16483 GCA_903798325.1 Fraxinus xanthoxyloides
TTAAAACACAGCAAGTTGGACCAACTTTGCCTGCGATATTGGCGGGTTTCGTTTCTTAGGTTTTGAAGACTGTTTAGTCCATGTTTGTTACACATTAAAATTTTCATTCTCATTATTCTACTCATTTTCAAACACACATTTTTCAATAAAATAATATTTAATTACATCAACAATTTTTCCTTATTTTTCAACTACACATTTTTTTATCAATCTATTATTCCAAGAAACATTCTTTCAAAATAATGTGGTTAAAACACACCCTTAGACCTCTTTTACATGAATCTGGAAGTTGATGGGTCGGTCCTAACTACTCTACTCATTTTGACACTCATATATCCGGGAATATTTAGGGCATCGTGTAGATTCGGTCCTAACTACTCTACTCATTTTGACACTCAATCTACTATTCACGTTAATTTAGGGTGGTTACTTAAATAGAAAAATACAATCCACTATTTTAAGATAAGAATATGAAATCTACTTCGGAAGTGATTATATGATGCTTGCTTGGTGGGATATGTAATTTAGATATGAAACAATAATATCAAGAAATCCCAAAATGCATGGCGAGAATTTGTAGAAACGTGGATTCTAAGGGTCAATTGATTAATTAATCTCCATCTTAGGGATTAGCATTTAAATTTGGTGGGCTGTTCCAACTCCCCAAGAGAGATATGAACGAACCCAAATGAACATTTAAATTTTTTTTTAATTTCTAAAATATAATTAAAAATGTTAAATCCAGTTGCTCGTCCAACCCAAAACTACTTCTTTGATGGAAGTAGAGATGACAAAAAAACTCGCTTGCCCCGAGACCCTGCCGAGTTGGCGGGGCGGGACGAGGATAGCCGCCCAGTCTCGGGTCACAGGGCGGGACGGGAAGAATAAAAAAATTTAATTACAAATTACAAAATAATAATAATAATAATAATAATAATAATTAGTCAACGGGGCGGGTAGGGGGGAGTGGCGGGGCATCCCGCCCCATTGCCATCTCTAGATGGAAGACACACCTTGTTAATTTCATTTCCATAAGACAAGCAGACCATAATAATTATCATAGAACAAATATGATTTTTTCCATAAATAATACCAAATACAAATTCCCCAACTTTTTTTAGTATTAAAAAAAAAAAATCTACTTGTCAAAGTCATAAAATAATTATTTTGAAGATAGAAAATTATATCTACATTTTCCATGTTGATCTATCACTATTATCAGGGGTATTTTATACTATCTCTACCCATAAACGAAAGTACCTTCATATGTAACAACTAACATGAATATACTTTTTCGGTTCAATTCAAGTTTCTCCAGTCATGCATACAAAATCTATCGCGAGAATATAGCAAGATATTATATTCTTTTAGTTAATTCATGTACTTACCAAACATCTGAGAAAATCTTCTGAGACGCTTCATCAATCTATGTATGCCCTTGGAGAAAAGTGGTTTTGGAAGAGCAAAGAATCCCCTTCTTTTCTTCATTGATTTCTCTGTAGAGGCCTTTCCCTCTCCCTTCTTTTGTCCTTAAAAATGATGCACAATTCAAACAGCCAATGTCAGAAAAAAAAAATCATTCGCAATAACTATACTTTTTCTCTCATATTAATGGGAGGGAGAGAGAGAGAGAGAGAGAGAGCATACTTGTTACGACCAAACTTGTGTCTGTAGTTTGGTCTGTATATTTCTTTTCAGGTAACTGAGTGGTGCCAACTGCAACACTTAAGTGGGAATTACAGCCCATTGAAAATGGAATAAGTGGAATTTTTTCTATACGATCTCTCATTTCTCAAAACACATGCAAATCCAAGCTTCAGACTCAACTACAGACATCTGTACTTCTACACTTATATTAGACTTTTGGCTTCATATATAAGATAGAATGATATTATTTTTAGAAATTCTACTAAAAAAACTCGAAGTTTGGTGGGAAAAGTGAGAAATGGGAGTGGGGTGGCCGGGTGGGGAGTGATGGCAGTGTTTGATTCTTGCTTGTATATCGATGATAGAGGGGGTTGGAGTAATTAGTCAGTTTAACTGTACAACTCAACCTACTTGTGATAATTAATTATCTAAATTAAGCAATTAGTTTGAGCCCACAAATCAACTTCTATCTTTAAACCTTCCTAACCATTCTCTTCTGATGGGGTCTACTCCATGATCAATGTGATTCTATCTCGTATATGTTAAGGCACCATTTGACAGATGTATCTATCCTATGTGTCTAAGTCCTCCAATCCAATTGCAAGACAATAAGTGATTTGAAGAGTGAAATGCAAGGTTCCATACGTATTATGATGGAAGAAGAGAAGGTTACATGTATGAGAAGATTAAATAGAGGCCCTTAGTCTATGTTAAAGAGAACTAGTACGTTTTCGACCAAATATTTTTTTACGAGTAAGTCTTAAATCATTCATTTTTGGAGTACTTGTATTCTAAGCAGAGATGTATCCATCGAGTTTGACCAATAAAAATCATTTTAGCGGACATTATGTATAAATTTTAGTTGAAAAATACTATTATGTCAAATAACGAATCGCCTAAGATTTTTAGTGCACATTACGTATAAATTTCAGTTGAAAACATTCAAAAGCTATGAGAAAAAATTGAGTGAATTCCATTAAATACTATTTAGGGGAATATGAGAAAAATTACGTTGAAAGCCTCGTTTACGCATCCATAATTTTGATTTTGCATTCTTAATTTACCTAAAACATCTTTCAATATATGAGAACTGCTAGATTGTATCATTGACAGTAAACACTTAATATAATAATTATATTCATACCCCTTATCAGAATGAAAAGAAAATATTATCCTTGCAGATGACATAACATAGCATCATTCATGTTGTCCAAGATATACTAAATATTTAATTAATCAAATAAAAATCTCGTTAAAAATGTGCAATAAATTGTGCAATGTGACGAGTAAGTTCATCGGTAGCCAAGAACGGATCCAGAACTGAACTACAAGCATGGGTAATAATTGTAATAATAATAAATCAAAAAAATGAAGTAGGCTGGGGATTGGACTAGACTACGCCCGGTCCAATCCTCCTACATCCGTCCTTGTTTGCAGCAATATGGTTAACAATAAATACATTTTTCACAAGAGTCAAATTATCATCATCAAGATATAATGCTACCAAATATATGTGTCGATTACTGCCAACATAACACGTAACATCAAAAGTTAAAGAAATATTACAATCGTAATTTAGGAAGAATAACTTTAATTCTTCTTTCATCTAACCAAATATCGTAACAAAATTGGCCTTTCCGTCGGATATTTAAAAACTTGGCAACTAAACAAATTATCTTCGTTCCTAGAATATGATAATGAGCTAGTCATTACGTAAATTACATAGAATAATACAACAAGAAACTTTATAAATTGCAAAAGATTTTATCTTCGAACAAATTGTGAAATTAAGAGAGTGACAATACTCGGAAAATTAGAAGAAAAGCGTTAAACTAGAGAGATTACAGAAAATGGTAGATCAATCATAGCAGTACATGGTTAAGCAAAGCAGCCATGTGGCTGCTCATCCTGGGGAGCCTATGAACTCACTTTACGAGCTAGGTTCGCTAGTTAACTCGTGCGAGCCACTAGAGTTTTTCTGTTGCTCGACTGATGAGTGGGGCAAGTCGAGCCAACGAGCATATCTCAACCCCACTTCCAACAGTTTTAAAATGTTGGAAGCGTTAGTGCAAGAAATGGTAGATAGTAAAAACGAGTACTAAAATTACGAAAGTTCATTTGTTCAAAATTTCTTAATTCCTATATTTCTTTGAATTGTATCATTTAACACTCGTCTCAAATAATTCATCATTGTTATGTTAATAAGATCAAATCATTTGTAACCAAGTAATGTTATTTAATTATAATATGGTGTTTTTTTTTTTTTTCTCTATTTGTTCTATCTTGTTCCATTGGGAACACTTCTTTATTTATCAATTTTTACTTTTTATTTTAGTTTTTCTTTCAAATATACAGTTTTGCAATAGTGCTTTTATTAACATTGGGGAATAAAAAAATGAATTATGACAACATGAAACCGATGACATGAGAGCGTTCAATATCACAAGGTAAAATCAAATTTTAATTTCAATTTGTATAAATTATTGAAAATAAAAAATAGAATCACTCAAAGTCAGATAAATTCTGAGGTCAATTTTTACATCTTGTTTTGTGGTATTATTGTTGCGTTTTTTATATCGTAAATGTACGATATCTTAACAAGTAGTATAATGGGCATTTGAGTCCGGATTATCATTCCCACGAAAACTATACTTTAATCTTAATTTATTTGTCCCGACTCCTATTTGACAAAAGGCAAATCAAGATTCGAATACGTAATAAATATTAGGGGAAAACAAGTTCATCTAATGATCACCTCAATTCTTAATTCAAGATTCTAGCTTAATGTAGTGTCATGTCGAATTCTTCTATGGTATTCAATTTACCCATCTCGAGTTCTCATTGAACCTATTTAACTAATTCAATTTCATATCTCTATGCGAATTACCCTTAATTAAACGAATTATGGTTATAAGAATTCATATGACGACCGCAATAATTAGTATAGGTATCTCTACACGTTATGCTACTTTACAGAATTTTATTTAAGGTCTAAATCTCAAACTCATATCTTGATTGTAAGAGACTCACAAAATCATTAAATCATTGATCAGGTAATTTAATGCATTAAACTCATAATAAAACCAACACATAAAAAATAAACCACAGAAATCTTGGATTAAAGAAGTAAGGGTAATATAAAGTTTAATTAAACATGTTGAAAAAGGAAAAGTAAATTACTATATTTGTGTACATCACCGGATTAATTGAATATAGATATGGAAAAGAATTAACTCTTGCACCAAGATTTCTTCCGCTTCCAATCTTCGCTATAAACTTGAATCCAGTGATGAATTTCTTATCGTGATGAATTTCTATCTTAATTTGGCTCTTCGATCTCTTATTGTATCTCTCTTTTTTCAAATTGTGGAACTCTTTTATTAGTGTCTCCTTAGGTCTATTTATATTTCTCTACATGTTTTTGGCCAATTTGAAGTCTTTTTTTGGGTTTCTCGCGGTCCGAATAACAAAAACCTAAGTTGTGCGGTGCGGCGCGGTGTGGCGCAGCACCTATGCGCCGCGTCAAATACCCGGGTAGCACCTGGACGCTATGGGTGCAATGCCTGGGCGCTGGAAATCAGCAAAAACGTTGTTTTTTTTGGGTAAGACAGCGCTTGGGAGTTAGGTCGCTGTTCCAAAATCTGCGCATGTTTCAGTGTTTTTGTCACAATTTTTTCTTCCGATATCCGATTAAGGCGATTCGAAATGCTTTGGAAAAATAACTTAAAGAGCTACAACTTTGACAGCTATTTTTTTATTCGAACGTTTATTAGGCCAAAAATGAGTCTCAATTTCTAACTAAAAATTTGAACATTCTTGTGTGGTTGAAAATTGATTTGTTTTCCCTCCTTTTGATTTTTAGTTGTATCCATTTGACCCCTATCATTCTCGAATCTTTATCGTAAGTTTCGATACAAATTGTGAGTATTTGCACTTTAACCCCCCAACTTTGGATCTTGCCATTTTTAGCCACTTTCTTTCAATTTCACTTTTATTAATTGAGTTTCACCTAATAACACATTATATAATAAATTAAACTATAATTCTATTAGAAGAATTACGAAATATCAATATTTTGAAGGCCGAATAAGTGTATAAAATACACTCATCTCAAATAATTCATCATTGTTATGTTAATAAGATCAAATCATTTGTAACCAAGTAATGTTATTTATTATAATATGGTGTTCTTTTTTCTCTATTCGTTCTATCTTGTTCCATTGGGAACACTTATTTATTTTTCGATTTTTACTTTTTATTTTAGTTTTTCTTTCAAATATACAGTTTTGCAATAGCGCTTTTATTAACATTGGGGAATAAAAAAGTCAACTATGACAACATGAAACCGATGACAAGAGAGCGTTCAAAATCACAAGGTAAAATCAAATTTTAATTTCAATTGGCATAAATTATTAAAAACAAAAAATAGAATCACTCAAAGTCAGATAAATTCCGAGGTCAATGCCTGGTTCAAGTAGTAAGAACGAAACTTTCCTCGGTCATTGGCCTGGATTCAAGCATGGATAAAAGTAAATTTAAAAAAAAAAAAGTCACATAATGCCAAAACAAATTTAAAATAAACATACTACTAAAGTATACAATTTTCTCATTTTTGGATAAATCTATTTGTACATCTCTTTTTACCACTTGGTTGACAGATGAATGATTTGACAATTTTATAATAGATGGATTAAATATGTGAAAGGTGAAAGGTGGTGTGAGATTGTGTCAAATATAAATCTGGTAAGCTAGGATATAAAGTGAGATATACATATAGCAACATCGCTCATTTTTTAGTAAACGCATACTGTTATGGATGAATCATTGTTCATAAAGTTAGTCTAAAGATAGTCATTTTGACATCTTGTTTTGTAGTATTATGTTTTTGAAGTAACAATAAAAGTAAAGCTTTGTTTGATAGGAAGAATCTTTCATGAAAATTGGAAATTATTTTCCATTTTCCACATTTTTGGCTATTTGATATCCAAAATTTTCTTGGCAATTGGTTTTCCAACTTCACCTCACCTAACTCCATTTTCCACATTTTCCTTGAATTTGGTTTCCCATGGTTTTGGTGGTTTTTGGTTTTCTAGGCAATTTTATTTTATTTTTATTTTTATTTTTGTTTTGCAATGGAAACAAATTCTATCCACAATTGTAATAAACTTTATCTCTTTAATGGACAATTTTCATAGAAAACAAAGTCAAACGAACACCAAAAGATCCAAATTTTCAATATTTTTTAGTGAAAAATTATACCAATCAAACATAATTAATTAACAATTTTCAGTAAGACAAGTTTTAGACAATTCAATTCCATGAAATTCATTTTCTTTCCACCTAAATTTTATTCTTGCAATTAAACGGACCATAAGTGAATTGTCACGGCTGAAAAAGTAAAACATGGTACCCAACACTGTCAATTACCATTGTAACAACAAAAAATGACTAAAAATAAGTCATTTGTATTTCTCTCTCTGTGTGTCCTTTTGGTATAAGAAGTTTTGACTATTATTGCAAAGAAATATGGAAATTAATAAATTTTACATAAAATGGTCCTTCACGTGTATATATGAATAAAGTATGTCTTTTTATAAAATAGATATACTTTGAATGGCAATCATCGAAGAAAATTATACAAAAGGATTTTATTTGTTTTTTCGTACACAATCAATAGGTTAATGGGTCAGCACAAAGAATAAAAGGTAAGTGACCATTTTTTCACAAGAGTCATACGTAAGAGACCAGTTGTGCCAATTTCCCATTTTAAATCTTGAAATTTTAGTCATCTTAACTTTATATATACCCCTATTTTGTTTAGATAAAAATAAAAATCTTAATAGATTTTGATAAAAATTAATAAAATATGTGATTGAAAAAAAATTGAAGAAAAATGAGTTTTTTAAAAATAGAACCAAATGGGGGCATTTGTCAACACTCTTCGATTTGGACACTTTGTAGTTATAGCGTTTTAAAACTTTTCAAATCAAACCAACCATTCAAATCACTTTTTTCGATTTGATTTGATTTAATACGACGATTTAGCAATGTGTGTGTGTGTGTGTGAAACAAGTTAAATCATTAATATTAGCCCCAGATTGGTTCCACATTTTACAAGATTAGAATCAATTTTTATACCGTTGTAAAGTGCAAGTTGGTCCCAATTTCAGCTTTTATTGAGAAGGAAGTCAAAAATGGCGATAGCAACAATACCATAATTGATTAAAATTCAAATGAAAATTTCTCCAAAACATAGGCGCTTAGTATCACATTAAAACATAAATATTAATATATTCACAAATATTATAAATGAAAGTTCTACACTTCTAATCATTACAATACAACAAAATGATAAAAACAATTTAGTGTTAAACATCTTAATCGATATTAATTGGCGCAACATCTCCACCAAAGTAATATTTTGATTGGAATGGGTTTAGTTTTAACTGGATCTCATAAAATTTGAATTATTTTATTTTCAAATTTGTTTTTGTGAGCGATCGTCGGTTTGAAACAGTTTGTGAAAGCCAAACAAAATCACCTCAAAGTGATTTGATTCAATTCAAAATCAAAATATTGATGAATCCACGTAGAACCAACCCAATGATTTCAGAAAAGCCATTATAATTTGATATGGGAAAAATTCACAATTAAGGCATTAACTATACACAATTCAAAAATTAGGTTTTAAGTTTAATTAATGCAAAAATAAGGTATTTATTTATTTATTAATTAATTATAATAAAATCACAATTATATAATTAATGGTCGTACATAATCATAGATCACAACTTATTTATTGATCACAGATTAATTCAAGATCATGAATAAAAAATTTTATAGGTCACATTTTATTTTATTGGTCACAGGAAAAAAAATTATAGGTCGCAATTTATCAATCAGTCACATATTTTCAAATTTGTTTGTCACAAATTATCGAATTTTAAGGTCAGTTTATTTTTTGCCACAGATAAAAAATTATAGGTCATAATTTATCAATCAATCATGTATTTTCAAATTTTCTGATCACAAACTATCGAAATTTAAGGTCACAGTTAAATAGCTGGTCATGGATAATCAAATAATGGATCACATACGACCACCTTCTACATTGCCGCCACCGTCACCTACATAGCACCACCCCAACAACAACAACACGACGACATCACCACCAATAAAATCGTCGCCGCCAGTTCCAATCGAACGCTAACAAAAAACATGACAATCAACTTTGTCGATCTCCAGCCACCAACAACCACTACCCCGTCACCGTCACCAAATCCAACACCAACCTTATAATCGTCGTTGCCACCACAACAGCACCACCACCACCAACACCACAATATCACCATCAACAAAACCGTCACCACCATATCCAACAAAAAAAATCTTAAACCCGCCACCACCTCCATTCCCGTTGGCGCCACTAGATCTACCACCATCCCATCGCCAACAACAACAAAGACATCACCACACCACAAACCCGCCACCACCTCCAACCCCATCTCGGCTGCCAACTAAGCCATCGCTCTCACCAACAAAATCATCAATTTCCCCAGCACACAAACACCATCCCACATCCACACAAAACAACATCCAACGATCAAAGCCAAAAAAAAATAAAGCAGAGCCACGGGCAGCGATGTTCACAGTGTCGTCATATCCAAGTCGTACCACCGCCGCTACCGCACAAACCATGGGCCACAGCAAATCTTCGAAAAAAGGCCACAAATCGGAGAAGATTTCAGATCGCTGCCCCTGCACTTCCTCGTGCAGAGGCTCTAGTCTCTTCATTAAGCAATGCAATGCTGCTTAAAATGGTGGCGACGACACTATTCCCTTGGCGGGTGTTTTGACGACGACCGCGACGATGTTTGATAGAGAGGAAGGCATGAGAAAGAGATGAAGAAGATGGGGATGGAGACTGAGAAGAATGAAAATAAAATTATGGTTTGTAATTGAATTTGGTGAAAACATTTAATATAGCTGTGTGGCAGAGAGGAAAGCATGAGAAGGAGATGAAGAAGATGTGAATGGAGAGTGAGAAGAAGGAAATAAAATTATGGTTTGTAATTGAATTGGGTGAAAATACTTAATATATAATTATTATGTAATACCTGATTTTTTATTAAATAAAGTTTAGATCTGATTTTTTAATTTGTAAACTTAAATATCCGATTTTACGTAATTACGATTTGGCTATGCAGCCCATAAAGGCTGTAATAAGCTAGCGCGCATATGGTCCACTCCTGGGTTATTTTATCATTCCCTTCCGGCTTCAAATATTAGTCTATACATCCAAACTCAGCATTGAAGAGCACTTCTCTTTTCAGATACCCTTTTCGCAATATATATACACAAACACGCATCACACCCCATGGACACTTCGAGCTTGACGAAATGGCAATTTCTCCTTTACCGTTCCGCCCTCTTTCTCCCAAACTTCCTTGCCCCAAACCAAGAATTCTTTGTTCCAAGCTACCTTCAAAACCGATGTGTTTTTCTTCGTCTCACCTCAAACCAATTGAAATTCAGCCTTTCAGAACCCAATTAGCAAAATCCCCAGCTCAATTTTACCCTCTGAAGAATTTTTTAGTACAGGTCGGAAGAACAGGATCCGACAGGAATGAAATTCTGGTGGGGGAAGATTCTGCGGAATTCAACTTGTCGAAACAGAAGATTTTGTCATGGGTTTATTTTACGGGCGTTGCTGGAACTGTAGCTTATGTTCTTAACGTGGTGTGGATTGATAGCTCCACTGGCCTTGGAAAACCCTTCGTTGATGCTGTTTCGAGCATTTCCGACAGCCCTGAGGTTTGAATGTAGACACGGTTTGGTTAGATTGGTTCAACTTGTGTTGATTACTATTACAATTGATTCATCTGTTTTTGCGTTTAGATTATGTTTTTCTTACTCTCCAGTTATTTAGTTTATTTTGGTGTTATAATCCTTCTTTGATACAAGCGTGTCCATCATTCATAAGTTCAATTATGAATGTTTATTCGAGTAATCGTAATCATTTCTCATATTATCTTTACAAATTTGGCAGTTTACAAATTCAATATGGGTTTGGAGCTTAATTTCACAAATTTGTGTAGTGGTTTCTTAAGAATTGGAGTGGTGATGGTTGGATAAGATCGAATTAGGTGAAAAGGAGATGCTCAATTCATGTTTAGTTATGTACTGAAGGAGCTCTAGTTTCTAGGAAATTTGTTCACGACAACTGGATCATAGTTTGAACATCTAAAGTTAAGTTTTATATTAATAAATATTTTATCAGCTTGAATTTGTTTCATACTTCTGATATTTACAGACCCTCGTGTGACTATTAGGTTAGTCATCTGAAATGTTTTTCCTCTAATTTAAGAGCATGTTTGAAAGTGTTTATAAATTATTTAAATTATAAATAGATAGAAAATGAGTGTTGCATAAGCGGATACTAGTACTTGTGGGTACCTCAAAATCTGCGGATAAAAAATTACTTGAGTGCTTATAACTATTTTATAAACATGACCCAAACATAAGCTAAGTTTCTGGAAAGCATATTACATTTTTTGAAAAAATAGTAGAAGACTTGAAAGATGCAATAAATTTATGGAGGTGTAGTATTTGAAGCTATTGAATGATCATTTATTTTTAATTTGGTCATCTATGCCACTCCAACCAGCCGTTATAATAATCTATGAACTCCGCTTTTTTTAAACTTGTTATTCATGCTACAACATAAATCTGCTATGTTTCGGATTTCTGAAATGATTTACGATATCTATTAACCTTCCATTGTCTTGTTATATAAAGTCGGTCAATGATCCTTCGATTTCTCTAGACAAAATTCTTCCTTGACTCTATTCATCATCCATCCTTGGTCATGTATCCCAAATGTAATTATGTAATTGTTGCTGATATTTGTCAATATCACTTTTCTGCAGGTTGTAATGTTAGTCCTTATCATTATTTTCGCAATTGTTCATAGTGGCTTAGCTAGTCTCAGAGACACAGGTGAGAAACTCATTGGAGAACGTGCATTCCGCGTATTATTTGCTGGAACAGCTGTTCCACTAGCTCTTAGTACAGTTGTGAGTTCCTGTCCCATGTTTATTATATGATACTAGTTTGTTTCTTTGTGACATACACATAATTCTTAACGAATTCTTGTTTGACGAGTGTAATAAAAAGATCTTGCGGTCTCTGCAGGTTTATTTCATTAACCATAGATATGATGGTGTACAGTTATGGCAACTACAGGGTGTTCCTGCAATACATGAACTGGCTTGGTTCTCTAATTTCATTTCCTTCCTTTTCCTTTACCCTTCAACCTTTAACTTACTAGAGGTTGCAGCTGTTGACAAGCCCAGAATGCATCTTTGGGAAACTGGGATTATGAGAATTACGAGGCACCCACAGGTATGCATGTTCAATTTCAATTGGCGCTCTAGTAGTACATATTTGATTAGCTACTAATTTCGTGTATTTAATAAAATCCCATGGTAGAATCCATGTTCCATGTCTCGAAACTAATTAGTTCTAATGCCCAATACTGATACTGATTTTGGAAACAACCTTTCATAGTACTTCTTTTTCATCATAGAGGAATGCTGCATATCCTACTTCATATATTTGCAATAATGGCTGAAACAAATATAATTTTTTTCAAAATTGTCCCTCATTCAACTAATAGAGTATATGGTTTCTTTCAAAAAGTCTACCATATAGTTCTTGTCTGGTGTACCATTTCATTACCCTAAATGTAGCCGAAGCATACAGACACCCACCAAGATCATGATGGCGAGAGGGCCATTTGCATATCCTTTTTCCTTTTTTTCTCAGTGACTAATGTTTATGTTTCCAAAAAAAAAGAAATGAAAAAGAAGAGAGAAAAATATGGAAACAACAGCAAGAAGGGGGCCAAGTGAATTGAGTAAAAAGAGTTGAAATTTTTTGATAAAGGAGGTGATGGGCGAGTGTTTGAATCCGTTGACATGGCAGTAGAATGATTTCTTAGAGTGAAGGGTGGAAGTTGTTTGCAAAAGTGAAAATAAAGGAAGGATGGAGAATATAGATCTACAGTTAGAGAGTTGCTGGGGAATTCCATTCTGAGATTATTTGTTATGGGGTCAATGGGTTTCTGCTACAGCTCTGGGCCCACATGGCCAACTTGATATTACAATATCCTCTGGAATATCCATTTGAATTGAGGGAAGATGTGGATTTCATCTGTCAATGTTATAGTTTCAACACTTCCCTGAAAGCTGATTTAAGACAGGCCGATCAATCTTTTATATATTATGGAGGAGAGTAAATGAATTTTATTATATGCATACATGAATTCATATTATCGATTATCAAGTCAATATCCTAGAAATTATTGTTCAATAAGCAACATTACTTACCCAATTTAATGGTTCCACTAAAGTATTAACAAATTCATTATCTTCCCCCACACAATGTTTTAGTTGTCAAAACCATTTTATGATTGGCTTTTACTCTCTTTTTTTTCTTTTTTCTTGGAGATGAAAATGAAGAGTATGACAGATGATATAAAGGATGATCAATTTAAGGCTTTAATACATGACTAGTTGATGGTTGAGCATATAATGCAAATCTATTCATTTCAATTCTTTATAATTACGCTAACTATTTAGCAAGCAGTAGTTCAAAGAAACAGATACAGCGTATGAGTTATTGATAAGGATTATTTCTTTTTCTTTCTCTACCTCGTACAAGTTCTAGTAAAAGTATAACAAGTATTGAGTATCACCACAATGAAGTGATGGTATTTTAGCATCTAACATGGTGTTAAGAATTGTGTTTTTAGTCCATGGAAATAAATGAAAACTTGATCCGAATAAGTACATTTGGTATGATATTTCTAACTCAAGATAATGAATAGTTAGAGAATAGAAGTATATTGAGTTGAATACTATCAATGATTATGTTTATTATTTTGCTCTCTACTTCTGAAGAATGACTTACCACTGGTGCATACCTAAAGGCATACATTAGATGATGAAATGTAACCAAAGTTTATGCCAAGGTTAGGTTTTGTAAGTAAGTTTTGACCTTTTTCTAGATTTATTTATCTAACATGCACGATGTTGCATTCAGTCAAGCTGATTTCTTCATTATTTGTTTTTCTTCCTTTATTTAATGGGATCTAATGGTTTCTTACAAATCATGTAATGGACTAATAGTCTTTTACAAGGTTGCAAATCTATGACAAAACCTGATACTTAACCTGATACATATGAAAATTCAGTGGATTTTCCATATTTATTTAGTTAACAACAATTTGTACTCCAGTTTGGTTCAAGATTTCTTTACGAAACAAGTTATAGAAGTCCTTGAAGGTAATAAAAATTTCACCACGTTGCATGAATAAAGTACGGTGTCCACTAAATAAATCTATATAGATCTTGGATGAAATTGTGACCGATTATATTTATATTTACATTGTTGCTGTCATATTCAATTTTGGCATAATGGAATCAAGAAGATAATCAATGCTTGTTTAATTCTGTTCTATATACCATCTTCATTATTTTATGAATCAGTGAATTAGTCATGAAGTCCAGGCACTTCAATATGCTTGACATGTAAATGAAAGTTCTTCAAGGACTAGTGGTTCATGAGAATTGAGTAGCACCGTTGTAATTTATCTTGAGTCTTCTTGTTATATATGTCATAAGCTTAAGTGTGCGTTGTCAATTTTCTATAACTGTTTCTCTGCCCCTTTGCCTCTGACTCTCCCCTTAGTACCTCACTCCACCTCCCCTTGTCCCTGGGTTGTCAATCTCATGGCATGTTTGGTAAGGTGGATTAGATTACATTTGATGTTATCAAAATAAAAAGAAATTAAAATATTTTCTATTTTAGTGTCTGCTATAGTCTAATACAGTATATTTCATGCAGGCACTCATTTGTTTTTTTATGTTCTTTTTTTCAGATGGTTGGGCAGGTACTTTGGGGTGTGGCTCACACAATTTGGATTGGGAATTCTGTTGCAGTGGCAGCTTCTGTGGGGTTGATCGTGCACCATCTTTTTGGTGTCTGGAATGGAGACCGAAGGTTGGCCATACGATATGGGGAGGCTTTTGAAGTTTTAAAAGCAAGAACAAGTGTCATTCCATTTGCAGCGATTCTTGATGGGCGCCAGAAGTTGCCAAAAGATTATTACAAGGAGTTTCTTCGACTACCATATTTAACAATAACGGCATTGACTTTAGGTGCATACTTTGCTCACCCACTTATGCAGGCTGCCAGTTTTCGGCTTCATTGGTAGCTTATATATGATATGTTTCCATTTGAGGTGCATTTACCGACTTGTATATGTGTATTAGATGAGATATACTATCATTCTCTTCGATTCTTAATGGTTAAATTATTAAGAAAAGAAAATTGTGCATAGAAATGTTGAGTGATAAATATGTCATTCTCTTGCTTGTACATTGTCGTGAAGGAGAGGTTGATTCAAGCATAAAGCTACATAACTGGTTAAGGGACAGCAACGAGAAGACTAGTTATTGATATTGGAGCTTAGCTAAGCATGCTCTAAGAGGAAAATCCCATGCATAATAATATTGGGGCTTCGATTTGGGGACAGTAGTATATAGTTTTATTCTCTAGTTGCTCATTTTGATCTCCAGTATCTTGCCATTCATGTCCATTCTTTCTGCAAGAATAGTCCTTTATAGTCTTTTCAATCTCGGCTTGTGTGTTCATAACAAAAAGGCCTTGCTGAACTACTGGTTCATTTGAGTGGCTGACCACCCACCAGATTGAATCTCAATGCCATAGAAGACTTGTTCCATACACCTGAACCTTCTCCAGGGCCCAAAACCAACAGATGATGAGCTTCTACAGGTGATGAACTTAGGATCCCGAAAACCCCTTCACCTTCAAATGTTGACACAAATGCATTCCAAGATACCGGTATACTTTGATGATAGTGAGTGTGAGTTGTAGAGTGAAGTCAAGTTACATTGTGGGAGTTCGAGTCTGGACTGAAGACAGAACCCCCATTGCTTCGCCTGCTATGATTTTGACATAAATTCCATCTTTCTCTGCCTTTGGGATATCCCTACTCAACAATCCTTGATACCTTGGTTCAACCCTACAGAATAACAAGTATTTAGACTTAAGCACAACAAACTAAATGATGCTTTTAGTAAATGAAGTGTTGGTTACATGAATCATTTCTCTCTATTTCGGTCTGGATAACTTTCTTATTTACTTGTAACTAAACTTCTTGTACTTAGCCAAACATTACTTGTCATTTTTTATTTATTTTTAAAGCATTATAGGTCAATCCATCATTTGAGAGATTAGTCCTTAAGACATGACTTAATTTTGTCCTCAAGAGGAGAGATTTATCCACGACTGCAGACCTCTTTGAGTACCTTCACATTCTGGCATTTCTGAGTGAACAATACCGGTCCCTACAGTCATCCACTGCACAAGACAATACATGCAAATTTTGAACAAATTTGAATGTTATTCGTGTTTGTCTTCCGCAAATAACTTAAAAGAAGATGAGTAAATGGCGATTAATATTCAGTACCTGAACATCACCGGTTCTTATTGTACCCTTATGATCAGTAAAATCTTCATGAATGAAAGTTCCCAAAACGAAGGTGATGTAGATCAATTTAACATTAAATCCTCTAATAATAGAGAAACGTTATTAGGGTCCGTTTGATTGTAAGGGTGGAAAGAAAATGAATTCTAGAGAAAATAATTGCCTAGAACTTGTTTTTCAGAGAATTGTTAATAAGTGTGTTTGATTGGTATAGTTTTCCACTCGGAAAATTTTAAAAATTTGGATCTTTTTGTTCACGTT
>CAIGRL010278648.1:0-10459 GCA_903798325.1 Fraxinus xanthoxyloides
TACAATTTGTAATATTCTTCACAATTAATAAGCAAAATATGCTGAGATAAACCGTATATATTATTGCAAAGTTAAATCAAGCAATTCAATGGGAGAAGTGTGGTAGTAATAGCTAATAAGATCTTGAAATGGAAGAATGATATAAGTAGGCAAGGGTGTTGAATATAATATCAGTTTCTGGAAGCCAGAATCTTCAGATGGTAGAAGCTGGAATGTGGTGACAGGTGTGATGATGTCCTTTTCTGAAGTGAAATATAGTTTAGATAAGGTTGACGATTGGTCTTGGGATTAAGAGGTATACTGACTTTATGAGTCGCTCGTTGCATGTTGTCATACCAATTTGTACTTGTAAGCAACATTTGTGGTACATGTCAGAAGGGGCTGAAGTGCAAATTTATCAAAACATAGTATGCTTGACATCTATGACTCATGGAGTTCAAGTTTTGTCTAAGGCCTCGATGCTGACTATGTTCACAAACATGCCAGTCTTTTTATTTTTAAATATATTTTTATCCATTTTGTGCAATGCAGGCTGCAAGTTCACTGGCCTGCGCTAGAAGAGGCTGGGTGAATGTGGACCTTGATAAAATTGAATGCGAATCTTGTGGTGCGAATCTCAAATTTATTTCGTCAACTACTTGGACTTCTGAAGGTGAGTCTTAATGTTAGTTGTCGATTAGGATTCTAACCATGTTCTGTGTTGAGCTTCTCATTTTATTTAATATGAAATGCTTAAATGGAATCTTAAGATTTTAGGTCTTTCTTGAAGTCTTGTGCCATTTATCTTGTAAGTAGTGATGCATTTGAAGCTCTCAGTTCTCAATGATCTCATCAAATTTCAAGATCAGTGATGTCGCACTTATCATATTAATCAGGATGTTAGAGGTTCTTTCAGCGTCTAGATTGATCCCCCCCACCCCCACAACACCCCTCCAAACAAAAAAGAGGAATAACTGAAATAGGTGAAAAACGATTAATTTTTTAACATTTTCAAATATATCCTCAATTACCAGTACAGTGTTTCAATAGTTCCTATCGGATAAGTTAATGCAACTATTAGTGAAATTTTCTGGGAACCCATTCTCTATTGCGCACCTAGGTGAATATTTCAAGTACCTTACAATTAATTTTTTTATTTATTTATTTCTTTTTCCCAAAAATAGTGTAGTTGTATTAGTTATTGGATATGTATTGATATGTTAGAATATATTTTTCTGGGAACCCATTATCTACTGTGTACCTATGTGAATATTTTAAGTACTTTACAATTATTTTTTTGTTTTTCAATGATAGTTTAGTAATTTAGAATTAATTATTAGATAAGGTATTGATATGTTAGAATATGTCTTATATTTATATTATTGTAGAGAGTCTCGTAGACAGTAAATGTGACAATTTGATATGGAACTAAGCAAATTACCGCTATATTGAGTTTAACTAAGACAAAGTAGAATGTCCAAATGCGATTCTAGCCTAGTTAGTTGTTGATATGCTGACATTTAATTTGTAGTTCCCTGTTGGTATTCAATTTTCATATAACCCAGTCCGTTTTCAACTTATACAATGTCCTACCTTTGATATGAGGGGTTGTCCTTCTGCCAATCTCCAAAAAGTGTAGGTTATAAGATTCATTAGCACTTAAAAAATCTTCAACGAGCCAGTAAGGTACAAAAGTCATCTTTGAGCTTGTCTTTTTGTTTTTGTCTGTTTGGGGTCATTCATGTATGCTGAAGTCCCAGCATTTGTTTTTAACCTGAAATGTGCCAACAGAAAGGATTGATTCTTATCCTTGAACGATGATTTGTTCACTTGTCATGGATGCATCACCTCTTTGGCCTATCCTTATATTAAAAGGAAAGCTATTCAAACCAGTCAATGTCAAAATAAGTCTTCCTGATTTCTGTATTTCTTCGATTCTCGTGTATAGCTCCTGAAAGACAATATCATTGTTTAGTGATTTCGCTTGCTGCCAATTGACGAACCAAGAATTTGTTGCTATGTTCCTTTGAAGTTGTAAACCTTATTTTATTGCTCTAGTGATCTTAAAAAGATAAAACAATAAACCTTTTGTATGTCATATATCTTCGTTCTTTTATTTTCTTTTTGGAATTTCTGTTGAACACACTACTCTTTCTATTTCAATTTGATGGAGTTGAGCTGGGTCACTTACCTCATCGAATACAGAACTTTTTTGTTATTCTTCCTCCCTCATAGCTTTCATTCTCATGTATTGATTATCTTTGGTAGCTGATAGTGCTGGGGAGAACTTTGCCAAGAAACTTGACAAAGGGCATGAAGTTAGCTGTCCGTGGATAGGAAACAGCTGTGCGGAAAGCTTGGTTCAGTTCCCTCCTACTCCACCATCAGCGCTAATTGGTGGTTATAAGGATCGCTGTGATGGGCTGCTCCAGTTTCCTATCCTTCCCATTGTAGCTGCTTCTGCAATTGAGCAAATGCAAATTTCTCGTGGCCCAGAAATTGACCGCTTTTTAGCTCAGTCTCAGATTTTTAGTGGTGAATCTTTCTTTAAGCAGGAGATTACATCAGGAAATGAGCAATCAAGAGATGATGTCTTCTTCATATACTCTCGTGTAATACATAACTGGTGTTTTGATACTTTAAATTTTTTTATAAGCTCCTTAGATATTAGGCCCTACACTAAAACTTCCTTACAATTGCAGGCTCAGAAGCTGATAAGCCTTTGTGGATGGGAACCAAGATGGCTTCCAAATGTTCAGGATTGTGAAGAGCATTCTGCTCAATCAGCTGGGAATGGATGCTCTACCGGTCCACCCCGTGATCCTGGCCACGGCAAAAAAACATTGTCTGCTTCAAAACAAAAGGGTTACTGCATAAATGAAGGGGTTCCCAAGTCAAAAGGTATATCTAGATCGCCTTTGTTGGATTGTAGCTTATGTGGAGCCACAGTGAGAATCTGGGATTTCCTCATTGTTGCTCGTCCTACCTGTTTTGCTCCCAATACTAGTGATGTTCCGGAAACTAGCAAGAAGATGGCATTGACACGCGGAGTAAGTGCGGCAAGTGGTATCAATGGATGTGTTGCTGCAGATGCTACTGTAAAGGAGCAGGCTGAGGATCATGATGAAGCTGCCACAGATGAAGGGAAGTCGTTGTCTAACAATGGGGTGGATCTAAATCTTACAATATCAGCTGGCTTATCTTCTTCACGGTTACACATGAACATCATATCCGAAGAATACCAAGATGTACATAGAAGAAGAGATATATTAACCAGGCACCCTTCTAGCAGCGAGGTTGGTGATCGTGCAGCTTCATATGAATCACGTGGTCCTAGTTTTCGCAAGCCGAACTTAGATGAAGGTGGAAGCACAGTTGACAGGCCACCATTACTCATGCAACAGACAGATAGCATTGAAGGAACTGTAATTGATCGTGACGGTGATGAAGTTGATGATAGTAGAGAATACTGTGCTGGCCCTTTAAAACGTGCCCGTGACTCTGATGTTTTTGAACCCAATCCTTCATCAAATCGTAAATGTTCTTCTGGTGCCGGTCCTAGCCAATCATTTGGTTTTGATTTTGGAATAGATGTTCAAGGAGATGAATTTTTTGACCAGGGACGTGAACATGACCTATCAACTAGAGATTTAACACGTGTTTCCTCCGTTATTGCAATGGACACCATTTGTCACAATGCAGATAATGATTCCATGGAAAGTGTTGAAAATTATCCTGGAGACTTCGATGATATTCATTTACCTTCTAATTCGACATTGAAAAATACAGATCTCAATGAGACGTCTGAATTGAACTACAGTAATCAGGCACAGCTGAGTACTTCTCCAGCAGCTTTTAGAAGTGCTGGTGAAATTGGTATCAGCAGTACAAATGATGAGGAAGTATTAAATGCAGATACCACAACTGCTCATGGGAGGGATGTCCGTAGCTTCGGAATTAGTGGAGGAAGTGTTGGAATGGGTGCTAGCCATGAAGCTGAAATTCATGGGACTGATGCTCATAGAACTGATAGTATAGTTGGTGATGTGGAGCAAGTTGCTGAAATAACTGATAACCAAGGCCAGACCAGTGAATTTGCTCCAGATCCTGGACTAATGGGTGATTTTGTTCCTGAAGAAATAGATAGAGAGGATCCTCATGGTGATAGTCAAGATATGATGTCTCGGTCTGTAAGAAGGGCAGATTGTGGCTCAAAAATTGTGGGTTCAGCCAAAGCAGAATCTTTTGAAAGTGGTGATAGAACCAGTAACATGCACTCGATACCACATGAGAATAGTCCTCATCCTTCTATTTCTTGCAATGCCATTCTATGTTCTGGATATGAAGCATCCAGAGAAGAAGTTACTCAGACTGCCAAAGATCTGACTGCTGAAGAATGTATTGAGTTGGGCTATTTGGTTGAAAACGGAACAGGTAATGCTGTATGTCTTTTTAACTTTCGTGATACATCAGGATGTCCTGCGTTCTCTCTCTCACTCAATCCTCCATCCCCCTCTGAATGAAAAGAAAGCAACACACTCACAGCCCCTTCATACACTATGAAAGCACGCACATATAGAAGACAACAAGATCTGAATTTTTCTTTAAAGGAAGATGAATTTTTCAAACCATCACTGGAAGATTCACGTAGGAAACTTAAAACATAGTAGGTTTCTTTTATTTTCTTTTTTTGGTTTGTCTGGGTTGGTTTCTTTGGGTTGAATCTAGGGCACGATTTCAGCTTCATGCCTAGCACCCATTCCGACACACATTCCAAAGAAAAATGTGAGTGGTGAAGTGATATATATATATACACGATTTGCCTTGGCATGCCCAACAGTGAGCTTCTTATGCATAACTTCATTTTTTGTATGGATGCAATCTATGTGTGTATGTGGTCGTGAATATGATGTATACACATACATGGTTTGTGATGGTAGATATGGAAGCAATGCTCTTCTATAGAAACCAACTACTCTCCCAATCTGTAAGAGAATAATAACCCACTTCTTTGTTTCTTTGCTCCCTGCACTGCATGGTCTGCTCTTTATTTGAAGGATATTTCAATATTTTTACAGTAAGTATTATAGTTTTCTCTTAACCTTTCCCCCATTGAACTCTTTTCATCAGACTTGGTTTTTGTGTTTGTTATCATGCACAAATTATCTGATTAGCATTTCTCGAGGAATATCTGAATTGCGTGTGCAAAGGTTTACATGAGCTCAAACATATCAAATAGTTGGTATGCAGGATATAGATGTTCTCATGGTTTCCCGAAATTTCACAACAATTGGTGTGATTGAGCAATATTAGCATATGGTGGGCATAGTCGTGTCTGAGACTCCATGAATTGGTCTTCTCATTTTCAAATTCTTGGATGTAGTTCACACCTAACCCTATGCATCGGTTGATCATATTCTGGAGTTGAACTATCCTATTGTTAACTTTGAAACTTTATGACATGAATATGAATTGAGTCGGATCATTATCATAATTTTGAGAAAATATTTAAGAAATGCTATGGTTATACTTATATGAAGTATTTTGCTTTAAAATTTACAAATTTGAGGTGGAAATTGTAAGCACTGATCTTATTTCCACTCTCTGGCTTGATTCTGCTGCAAAATGAGATCACCAGATCAGGATGTATATTGATTGCATTGCTGTGGTTTATTAGCATTTTCAGTTGCTGCCTCATTATCTAGCCTCTTCTGGGTTCAATACAATTAGAAAAGAATAAAAAATTATCAAAATAGAAATGATTTTCCAATTTCTCTTTTCATTATGATTTCTATCTTTGTAACTCTTCCGTCGTATTTGTCTGTGTTAATGGACTGAATTTTGTGGTTCAATACACTGTTGACTAGATTTCTTGAATATGGATCGTTGTTCAGGGCCTCCCCATGGAGAGAGCAACTATGAAGAGAGAGTTGAATTCGATCCAATTAAGCACCATAATCACTTCTGTCCTTGGGTAAATGGAAATGTTGCTGTGGCAGCCTGTACTAGTTGTACTAGCGGGTCTGGTTCCAGTGCTGGGACTCTAGCACTTTGTGGTTGGCAGTTGACATTAGATGCTCTGGATGCTTTCCATTCACTCGGACAGGTTCCAATCCAAACCATGGAATCTGAATCAGCTGCTTCCATGTACAAGGTTGGTGAACATTAATATTTGAAGTATGACAATGTCGTTTTTTCTTGCACCTGTTTCTCCTGCTGTCTTCTTTGTTCTTGTTCTTCTTGCAATCACAATTCTTTTGCCAATTTTTTCTATTAAGCTTATCTTTTACTAATACGAACTAAATGATAGATTTTGTGGATGTAACGAATGCTTTGAAGGTACAGTATCTTTTTTGCAATGTTTGATTATTTAATTTATTTAACCAGACTACTGACAAGAAAAGGGAAAGGGACTAGGAAGCGGGATACTGATAGTTTTATTGTTATTCTTTCCTATGAGCATCACAAAATAGAATGTTTGTAACCATAATTTTTGAAACGGTTTTCCATGTAATAGATGTAGTGCAAGTCAACAGACAAGGATTTTTCCGAACTTGCAATACTTCTCTAATTTATATGTTTGAATATTTCTTCATGACCTAGAATGTCAGACATTATCTAAAAAATAGACAAAACGTTTGTGACTTTAATTACTTTACTATAAACATTAAATTCAATCTTACTCATTTAAAATTGTGGTGATTCCAGATTATTGATGAAAACCCTTTTAGATAAATTGTTGCTATTTTATAAAAAAGAATATTTATACTGTGTATCTTGGCAATATCAGATATATATCTGGCAAAATATTTATATATAATGCATCTTGACAATATCAGATCTATATCTGGCACCCATGCTATACAGACTTATCCAGGATTCTGAATAATTTAATTTTTTTTTTTTTATGTATTTTCATTTCACTGAAAGTGTATCCTGTGCATTGGGTGCTCAAAGTATTTTCAAAAAGAAGATTTTTCTTAATTTTTTCTCTTTAAAAATTTATTATGTATTTTGTAATGATGAAAAACTTTTGTATGCTGCCTTTTATAATTTGTCTGAAGGATATGGTATCATTTTTAAAATCCGTAACTATCAACGTATTGGGATTTTGGACCCCCTTTAATTTTTTTTTTCGAATTCCTGTGAAACTCTGAAACTTGAAACTGACATTATGTGCTTGCAGGATGACCATAAAATTCCAACTCCAGGTCGGAAGCTCTTGGCACGCCATTCATTCAACAAAAGCCATGGGTAGAGCTGAATTTGAAAATTAAGTCGAGAGTTGCAGAAAACTGGTAGGTTTCACTACTTCAGAACCTGTGTCATATTAATATATGACAAAAGGCAGTTTACACTTTTTCTAGTTGGAAATGTTTAAAAAGGTTCAATCGGGTACCAAGGCTTTTAACTTTGTGAGATGAGGTGTAAGCATTTGGGCATTTTAAAGCTGTAAGCCTCAAGACAAAGAAGTCTAATAAATCAAAGAATATAAACATAAAAATATGCTCGTAACAAACTGTAAACAACCTTGAAAATGCGTAAGAAAACAAATTAATGATATTCAAAGTAATTTCCAAACGAAGTACATAAAAGAAAAGAAATAACCTACCCATATAACAATCTAGACCATAAAATAAAGAGCCCAAAATGTTCAGGGTAGTAATAAAAAGCTTAGGAAAGGGAAAACAAAAGAATGCAAACCTCTATACACCCTGAGGCTTATCCTCAAGGTGGTGTAAGTCTCAAGAAATGGAACTTAAGGGGTAAGTTTCAGGGCACTACTGAAAGGCCTCACATTAGGCGGGGCTCAATGTGTAAGCCTCAATCAATTTAAAGTTCTGTTCCATGAAAAGTTTTGTATGCTTCAAGAAACAAATTAAAACAGAGCAGGTTTTACTGAAGCCTACTTTTACTATTCAAAAGGTGAGATTTTTTGTGGGGCCCACTGACCAGGCTGGAGGATTCAGATGTTTTTGACACTGTCTACCTTTGACTCCCTCATGTCACTTAATTTGAGCAATTGACAACTGCCATATTTGGAAGTAATGAAGTACAGTAAAAAAATGATTGAACGTTCTGATTTTTTGTCGTTTGGTTTTTGGGCAAGAAAAAATGGCTATAAATTTCATGTGTATACGCAAGGGCAAAATGGTGAGGACATAATTATTTAATCTATGAATTTGGATAGAATTGTGGGCCATGATGGGCAACACTAATATGTAAGAAAATAATACGTGTAGATGAGTTCATGCACCCACACCAAATTTTAAATGTTATTAGAATTGTCATGGTTCTATTGTATCTTGAGGGGGCGCCACTGATCTCATATTCTGCATGAAGGATGGTTGGAATGTTTAGGATCGTCTTTGATTTTGATGTAAGAGCGTGCACAATATCCATAGGGTGTCATTTTAGTGATAAATCAAGTTTTTATGACCTAAATCTTGTCTCTGTTGTTGAGTAGGTTGAGGATTGTTTAATTTCTTCTCTAGGCAGCTAGTAACTTCATGTAGGCTATAACTATCATCTGTGTGGTAGATTGCCATTTCTTTTACCTCTTTCTCGTTGTGGTTAAGATGAGAAAATACATGGTGGTTTAATTCTAGCACACTGTAAGATGTTGAAATGGCAAAAACAGATTTCTGTTGTCAACCCTATATTTATTAGAACCTAGCAACAAGTCTGGTTTGCTGCTGCTGTATAAGATTCAATGTTAGAAGAACCTTGCAATAGTGCCTGAAGTCATGTATTGGTTTATCTTTTATATCTGTTCTGTTTTAAATAAAATTCTACAGATTATGGGCATTGTTTAAGCTGTAGTTTCGTTGCCTAGACCAAATTTTGAAGCAATTTTTAGATGGTTTTGAAGGCATGATATGTCCTTGGTACTCAATTACGGAGTTTTCACATAAAAATTGTCCCCATTAGGTTTTCATGCAAGCACCTATTTGGCAGTCTCTTGGTTCATACACTTGCTCTTTTTTATTGCTTACAAGCTCTAAAAATATCAACATTTGCTTATAAAGCTGAAACAGAGAATTCTTTAACTTCTTTATTTTATTTATGCTATTATTCGGAACATTTTTGCTTGCAGTAATGGTTTCGTCCTTCAACAATCATCAACGCAAGGCCGTGCCATGTTGAGTCAAACCAATTGGCTGGAAGCTGTTTCTTTTATGTTTATTGAAATTTTAAAGAAATGTCTAATGTTGTTCTGGGACCCAAAATGCTCTTCCTTTATTTTAGGAGCAGATAATAATGTCATGTCAATAGTGGGGCTGGCTCGCTTAATTTGGCCAATCGGATTGAGAATTTGGACAGTACTGGTTTTTCGGAACCTATAATAGGTTAATTGTTTTTAAGGCATGATATGTCCTTGGTACGCAATTACGGAGTTTTCACATAAAAATTGTCCCCATTAGGTTTTCATGCAAGCACCTATTTAGCAGTCTCTCAGTTTATCTTAGTTTAATCTGTAAGAACCTAAATATATTTTTGCTGTTTTTTACACTAGGCCCTTGTTTGATTTCCATTATTTTCAAAGTGTATTTCTTTTTTTGTTTCAGTCGCATTCTTTAAGAAAATAATCTTATACGCAAACACAGTTTTTTCCTTATTTTTTAACAACACATTTTTAATTAATCTATCATTTAAAAATGCATTTTTAGCCAAAAGTAGGGTTCAAACTGGCGTCATGGTGCGGAACGAGTTTTTATTAGATATATTAATTAATCTACAATTTAAAAATGCATTTTTAGCCAAAATTAGGGTTCAAACTAGCGTCATGGTGTGGAAGGAGTTTTTATTAGATATATTAATGAGTGCTCAAGTTTATTAAAATCGGAAAGGTACATGATGTGACATTTTGAATATATCTTCGACGTATTCAAGAACCTATCTTCTAAAGCGGGCTGAGGGGTTGGTAGTTGGCTTGTAAAAGCTTGGCTCATGGGCTACTTGGTTTCGTCCTTATGAGTCGAACTACACAGCTCACAGCTGCGAGCCGAAGCGGCTCAGCTCGTCATGTGGGTGAGAGGCTCATGTGTTCGCTAACGAACCTGCCCACGAGCTAGGCTTTGAATACCACAAACTCTTTTTTATCGCTCTTTTCCCTTTTGTCCCTTCTTTTATTCCTTACTCTATAAATACCCTCCCCATTTTACGTTTTTTTTTTTTCACACAACAACAATAATTTCTTACTCTCTTTATGCTTTTATTGTACATACTACCTTTGATATTTCAAAGTTGAGGAGTTACTAACTAAAAACTCATTACAGGATCAAGAAGATAATGAAAGTGTGAGGGTTAGAGATTACAATGGGGTAGGTTCGGGGGCACCCTTGCCCTGCCCCGCCCCTCCCCGCCCCATCTTAGACGGGGCGGGTTCGGAACGTGGACTTGTCCCATTTCCTGCTCGTTTATTTTTTATTTTTTCAAAAATTTCTAATTAACTATTTTTTTTTAATTTATAGTTAAT
>CAIGRL010278682.1:0-12663 GCA_903798325.1 Fraxinus xanthoxyloides
TTGATCTTTTGTGCCTTCAACCTTTATTGCATTCAACGATTGTTCTAAAAGACACTTGAATACAATTTGTTAGAATTAAAAGTGATTTGTTTGTGATAATCAAAACAAGAGGTTAACCATAGGTCAATAAAATTCTCTTTTATGAAATTAACTCCTAATTCATTCTTGTAAAACATTTTTTCCCCTCGAGAAACCTAGTAGATTTTCTACTTCTATTCTCTCCATTTTTTTCACAGTCACCTTCTTGAATTCAACAAATACTCCCTGTAGACATTTGAATTTATTCCATAATTGATCATATATTTATTTCTTTTTTTCTTATCAGGATTACACAATTAAAAGTAATAAGTCAATTTTTAATTATTTCTAGACGATTAGATCAAACAAGTCAATTTATCCTAAATTTGAATACCACAATCAATAATTAAAGCAATAAAGAACACCAAAGATGATCACGAATAAACCTAAACTAGGTATAAACTTTGGGCACTTTAAAAGTCAATAATTCACTATAAATCAAAGCAAGCTTAAGGTACAGCCCAGACCCATCTACCCCGTAGAACTTTTGGCCTCAATTCGTGCAGTCTCCCTTGATCCTACTGAAGGTGCACTCCTTAAAAAAATTCAGACTCCTGGTTTATACCTTAGCCCTTTTGAACTGCATGCTCCTAACGCCAGATCCCAACTCCTTGTATCTCACCTTAGTCCTCCTAAATTTATGCTTCGCAACAGCTCTCGATCTCTGGTATCAATTTATCTCCGATGGATTAACTAGTTCGGTGTTGGATCAATAAATCTTGTGTGCTTTGATCTATGGTTTTATATGAAATAATGTGGCTTGATCAACAAAAGATGTTTTGGAAGAATTTATGGATCAAATAATGTAGTGATTGAATGTTGAAATCAATGAATGTTTTGGATCTTCAAATGAATGCTCTCTATGTCATAAATATGATTCAACATACTTCTAGGCGTTTATAAGGTGGGATACATATAGGGGAAAGTAATTGGGATGAAAATGATTGAAAAACCAAGTGATTCGCTCAAGCGCTTGGCCAACGCCAGGTGAGCAGCAGCTCAATAGTCGTCAGTATTTATATCATAACTTTCTCTCTCGATATCTGATTGATGTGATTCAAAATGTGTTGAAAAGCAAATTCAAAGGAATACAATTGTTCTAAAATAGACTTGGCCCAATTGCAATGTTTTATATGTGAAATATGCATTGCAAGTTGTAAATAAGATTTTGGAAGATAACTTGTGTGGCTCTTTGACACTCTTTAGACTTCTAATTACATTCCCATGATCATATGTGATCTTTTTTGATATCTTGGACTTCTTCAAGGACTATACTACCAACCCAACTCTTTTAACGTTAATTAGGATTCAAGAACTCTTTTTTTGACTTTGATTACAATAGACTTGATTTTGGCTAAGGAAATTGTCAATTACAAACTTAGAAATTGCCAATTATGATTTAGACTTAACAATATAGAAATACAGATTTTGTTTATTTAATGTACGGTAGACAAAATTTGTTGACTTGCCAAGAACTGAACATTCATCTATTAACTCAATCAAATCAAATTGTGAATAGACACTTCCTCCATTTCATGAATTGACACGTGACACGATCCTCTAATTGTGTTTTTGCTTCGAATTCTCTATTGACTTAGTTCCCTTGGCCTCATTGACCTCTTATTCACTCTCCTTCTTTGTTGTATGAACAATACTATGTAATATCATTGGTGTTTAGCATGGATCCATAGATTCGTTGTTCAATAAATCAAAATATATCTCAACTTAATGAACAATGAATAAGAGGAGTTCACGACCACTAAGCACTAATGGTGCTACATGACATTACTCATTGTATTAGGATGTGAACTTGAAACTACAATTCAATGCTAACCATGTAGCAGCAGTGTAGTAAAACTATTCACTAGGAAATACATTGAAAAGACACCCCAGTCTAGTGGAGGTACTACGTGTCAAGTTATATGACGAGGGGGCAACTTAAGCCTGGTCGAGAAAAGGTATTAGAAGTCGAATAAATGTATTAGTTGGCATCATAACATGTGGAAATTACATGCAACCAGAATTTTAGAGATCAAAATTCAAAAATCATATTTAAATTTTATTTATACAAAAATTAGATGTTAAATCAAACTTTTAATATTAATAATATAATAAAATTTATTTATTTACCATATACAATTTTAATCCCAAACCCTAATTATATCTCTCCATTCTCTCTCTAGACCTCACATCTCTGTTATCTCTTCTCTCATCATCTCTCTATCCTAATTATATGATGAGGGGACAACTGAAGCCTTGTCTAGAGAAAAAGGTATTAGTCATTAGAAGTCAAATAAATGTATCAGTTGGCATTATCAGATGTGGAAATTACTTGCAACCAGAATTTAAGAGATCACAATTCAAAAGTTAGATTTAAAATTTATTTATACAAGAATTAGATCTTAAATCAAACTTTTAATATTAATACCAATATTATAAAATTAATTTATTTACTAATACAATTTCAATCACAAACCCTAATTATATCTCTCCCTTCTCTCTCTAAACCTCGCCTTTATTTTCTCTCCTCTCACCATCTCTCTATACTCTTTTCTCACCATTACATTTGAGCTAGCCGCGGCCGCAAGTGCAACCATGGCTGCCGCCCAAGCGATGGCTGCCGTCATGAAGCTTACCGTCGATCAGGGTAAAGGTAGATGATAAAATTTTGTTTGCATCAATAATCAAATTGTATAATTTTTCAGTTTTTCTCTAGTTGGTTTAGGTTATTTTTATTGCACCAAATATTGTTAATTTTGGGGGGAAATGTGAAAGTATTGGATTTTCAAATAATTGAAGCGACATGAGCGCGATGGCTACTCAGTTCAACAATGCGGTTTGCGGTGGTTGTGAAATATGGTTGTGGTGGCAAGGTGGTGGTCATATTAGTCGTGGTCGTGGCGCGGTGTCGCAAATGCTACGAAATCACGGTGGTGGTTGTAATGTTGGCAGTCTGATGAAGTTGTGGTGATGTTGGTAGTGGTTGTAACAGTGGCGGTGTTCGGGTTGGGAGTGTTTGTAAATAATTATTTGATTGATTGTAATCAATAAATAACATGTGGCCTAAAAAATAAGATTGTAACTCACAATTTATTAAGTTATGATCGAGAAATAATTTATGACCAATTAATTTGATAATTTGTGACCATTAAATAAGTTGTGACTTGTACAATTTGTTATTAGTAACCAATAAATAAATTGTGACCTATAATTTTTTTTTTATTTATGACCTATAAATAAATTGTGACCTATAAAATTTTTGACTTGTGATCAAGATATAAATTGTGATCAATTAATTTGTTAATTTGCGATCAAATTGTATAAAATTGTGACCATATTATATTTATTCAATAAAATATATTTTTAATTAATTATTTCATAAATAAAATTCAATTAATATCTGATTTTTGAAATTTTAAACATTTTTTCTTAATTTTGAGATGTTTGATATTTGATCTCTTAGATATGAAATTTTTCCCCCATTACAAATTACTACTCATTTCTATTATAGTAAGTGGTTCTAAAGGGGGAGTCTCCTTTATTCCCTCTAAGTGAACATGTAAAATAATGAATTATCCAACCATCCTTCTCCAATAACTACAAAACAACATTATCCAATGTACTTCCCTAAATTAAAATTATACATTTCCAAACATTTTGCAGCTCAAAAAATTGCGTATTGACTATCAAGTTATCGGTATTGTACACTCATCTCTCCCTCCCTCCCTCCCTCCCTCAATTTCACAATAAAAAGAAAAGAATAAAAAATAAGATCTTCCTCAAGTTCGCTCATAGAATAAAATGTAGGCTTCACATCGAAGAACTTCCTCCAAGGAAACCTCGTGCACATAAGCATCACTGGCATGATACCACACGCTATCTCCATTCTCTCCCTTGGCACTTCTTACATACGCAACATAGTGGCCACCTCTCATGGTCCCCAAATGCTCCACCACTCCAACCAGACGATACACATAAACGTCTCTCTCAGTACACCTGTAAATAAAACAGTAGAATTTCAGATGTCACAGATTTGGTGTTAATGGTATGAACATTGCATGCAAAGTTGTTTAGACGCTAAAGATCAAGATAAACTTCAAGCAGACCAAGAGAGGCGCTATCAACATGAATAAGAGACAAGAAGTTTTTGGGCTATAACTTCTATTACCCAATCAGATTAACTAACTGAACATTACAAGAGTGTTTAAGTCTTTTCTAATACTATTATCTTCAAGTCAACAGAGAGCTAAGAATTTATAAGCCCATTAAACTCATAAGAACATATATAAAACCTTTTTTCTTCTCAGTACTACAGTACTAACAATAAGTTTTGACAATAATTGTAACAGTATGAATATATGGCCAAGGTGATTTTTCTATATATAGCAACACCCCGAACCAACACTATGAATACAAATCTAAGGAATCAATTGAAGGCAGAAATGATATACAGCAATGTAAAATAAGAAAGCTTAGTGATGCTCCATTCTGGAATGGGTAGAAATGAGATCACACGTGTGTGTGTTCTTTTCAATATCAAAGCATCATTGAATAAACAAGTAAACATCCCCAGCCTTCTCTCAGCCATTTGCAGGTAAACCCTTTGGGAAGATATGGCTGGTTTTTCCATAAACCCATTAACAAAGTAGGGTTGCTGGAACAGCACAGTCAAACTGAAAATGAAAACAAATACTCATTCTCAAGGTTCCCAGATTCAGCCTATGACCATACAAGTTCCCTACAACTGTTTTCTAACTTTTAGGTTTTCCACAAACTTCATGGAACTTGACAACCTTAAAGAAAAACTAGGAATCAAACAGGATAGCTCTTACACGTCTGATCTACAAAGCAATATGATGCATCGACATGCGATTTTTCAAAGAAGTACCGACACGTCAATAAATTCTACTAAATTCTTCATTTATATAATATAAATTTTAGTTTTATAGTTATTAATTTTTCTTGTTAAAATCTTTTAAATAAGAGTATCTATTTATTATATTATAATAACATGGAATTAAAACTATATATTACTGATACCAAGAAAAAATAATGATGGTAGATTGTTCGAGTGTTAGTATCTCATATGACACTACACGTGTTGCACAACGACATGTCACTCTAGTTGAAGTGTCCATGCAACACAAACGAAAAAAAAAAAACCGCCTACCCAGTGTTACTCATTGAGATGCCTATAAGAACTATAAACCTGCAAAATTATTTTTGCCAAATTATCAACTGCAAGACAGGAAGAGTTCAGAATCATATCAGATACGGATCTTGACAATGTATTGGAACAAAAAACTAATAGAGAGCTTGTACATAAGAAGTTGCTGTACATGTGGAATTCAAGCTGGATGGGTCTCGAAAACTGTCAGATTGTGTTGATAATGAAAGCATAAAATATGTGTGGGAAGATTTAGCAAACTTTTGACCACTAAGTATATATTTGATACAGTATTGGCTTTTGGGAGACATTCAATTGGAGATAAAGATCCGAAATAGTACCTTCTGGATCTAGTGTCTATCAGTTGATAAGAAGCAAAAATTCAGGGCATTGTATTTGATTGTGGAAGAGAAGTTCAGGGAGCTGCAGTCTAGAAACGTCTCAACAGTTACAACTGTTAGATCACTTTCTTAAATACTGTATGCTGTTGGAAACAGGGGAATGAACAAGGTACTTTTAAATCGCATCCTCTGCCAGAGAGATTAATAACCTGGGCTTTTATCAATTACCAAGTATAGGCAAAAGGCGACATCATACACTCCCTTTTTTGCTTGTTTTGGAGCATTTTGGTTGAGAGAAACAAATTTGATTTTGATACTGCTGGCGTTTTTTTGTAGAAATAAAATATTTATTTATAGAAGGATTATATAAAATTAAGGATGACAAGAAGTTCTCGATTCCTGAAATTAGAAGTCAAGTTAAAGTTAAACAAGCAAGTTCCTCAGTCACACCATTCCAACCTTGCTGCCTCTGAAGCCCAAGAATTAATGCGGAAGATATGTTGAAGACATTGGCATTACAAGATATTCTCCAAAAATAGCAAACAATCTCTCTCCCAGACAGACAGAACAAGTGAAGGTGAAAATCTAAATTTGTTAGACAAATAATTAGCGATAAGGATAAATATTATTCACAGTTCTTGAATACTGTATTCTAAGCTTAATGCAGCTTATCCAAATACAGACGCGTCTTTTGCGGATTTCTTGAGAGAAATGCCTTTGTAGACATTTTGCACTCTTAATACATTGATGTGCTCTTATGATGAAAAATCAATGAAAGTACCCAATTTCAATTATACTATGAAAGATAAAAGCCATTACTTCAGGAGCTAACAGCATAAACATGGCAGAAATACATTTTAATAGTTACAGAAACAAAAGTTTTACTTTTTTCTTCACCGTGATAATAAAGTAGCATTTTCTCATTGAAAAATTTAATGAAATAGAAGTAAATCTTATTAGCATTAAGAAGGAAACTGAAAGGATTATACACTAACAAAAATTGCATAAGAGAACAAAAGGTCAAGTGAAATCACACCTGGGATTCATATATTTTTTGAGATCAATTCTCTCTTTAAAATTCACATGGCCATTCAATTTACTCAATCGACCTCGAGCATCTTGGCTGAACCTCTTTAGATGGATTGTCAAGATAGAAGGAGCCTTATCAATGAGTATCCTCTTAGTTGCATCCCTCTTCACTTTCAACTTTTCCGAATCCACATTGTCTTCCTCACTTACTTCTGATTCACTTTGTTCAGTAAATTTATCGGTCTCTCTAGACTGAGTTGTATCGATGCAACTTTCACCAGTGAACTCATTTACGATGCAATTAACACCATTTTGGCAACTCGAATGTGAAGCCTCTGCTGGACCAGGACAGGCATTTGCGTTCTCCGGTTTTTTAACTTCTAACTGGGGAGCTATTGGATTCATCTCAGCTTGCGGATTGTTTACAAGCATTGAATTTCCATTATCAATAACCTCTATGTTCTTTAAGCAGTCATCAGAAGTGTGAGGTACATATTTTTCCACATTCCCAGTCACATATTCTACTTTAGCACAACTTTTGCCTTGAGACAATGGATCACTTGGATTTCTATCGTCAAAACCATCTAGTGCCATTTCTGATCTAGCTTTTCGTAATTTCATCCTCAGTTTAACCCTTTTTTCTTGTAAAAATTTGGAGCAATTATCACATTGCCAACCATGTTCATCCTTGGAAAGAAGTTCTGGCTTTGTGAAATAGGCCAAACAACCCTCTACAGAAACTGGAGCATCAGTATTATCAACCTCATCTTGATCAGAACCACTGCTATTTCCAACACCAAATCCACTTTTAATGACTTCACTTGCCTCATAACCTGTGTGATTGCTTTCAATCACAGCCTCAGGTTCATTAAACAAGTCTCCAAATCCGTCAAATTCTAAGGAATCTTGTTCACCACAAAGAGCCAATGAGGAGACCTCAATTTCTCCTTTTGATACCTCGGCAATGGATGGGGCATCTTCTTTGTACGGAAGCAACAGAACTTCAGAATCTTGAATCTGTAATGGCAATTCCTCATCCCTCCTTGAAGAACTAACATCAGAATTTGAACCTTTATGGCAAACCTGATTAAAGGATTCTGAGCTACCCTCTAAATCAGTATCATCCTGAAAAGCTTCTTTGATTACGGAACATTTAGGAAAACATTTCTCATCAGATTGTGAAACCAAAATATGCTCACTGGCTGATGTAACTTGTTCAAGAGAATCCAACAGTCTCACATTGTCTGAGGAAGGTGCTGAGGTCAAATGTTGTGAATTACTCTCTCTACTAGATTCCAGAGAATTCAGAAAAGTGTCATTGTTCTGATGAGCATTTTCATTAGCTGTACCCTGGTTTCCTGAAAGATCGTCAATTTCTGAGGCCATATCAACGTTATCTGATGCTGCATTTGGCTCAAGGTAATCTAGCCATGCAAAACTATCTGGTGAACTTGACTTTCCTCCAACATTCTCAATTCCTTGCTGGTAAACAGGCTTTTCCATAGTTGAAAGATCCCAGGATGACAAACCCATATCGTTGGCAATATCATTAGTGTTAGTAGAATCTGATACCGCCAATTGCTCTGCTGGAAGTAAACTCGACTGCACCTCACCTGAAGACTTGTCACCAGTTGATTGGTCAACAACACTCTGAGCTGGAAGTATAAAAGCATCTTTGGTGACTTTCGAGCGAATCTTTCCACTTCTTTTCGGAGGCAATTTTGGTTTCTTGCCTCGAGAGACTGCCTGCACCGTTTTTGATGGAGGCTTCTTAGTAGGAACTGGCAATGACAGGTCCAAAAATTGCTCATAAACAGTTGAAAAGTGTCCACATTCTAAACAACTAACTGTGCTAGAAAGCTTCCCTCCAAATATAGCATCCACAAATGTGGGATCTGTGTCCGTAGACTTCCCATCATCCTGAGATGAATTGATGTGCTTTTTTGCACTCAATTCTTCATTGCACAATCCATCGAGCAAACATCGAAGCAATTCGTGACTATCTTGTTGCTGAAATCCCCTAAACTGGGGAGCCTTAGAACAAACACTACCAAATAAAGACCTTGGATTTATCACATTACTTATACCAGCTTTTGGGCTGGTTTCAAGGAAAAGCTTTCTCAGAGCAGCAGTAAGAGGACCAACAGATTCATCTAATTTAAAAAAGTAATCCCGCAATTTATTTATAGCCAATAGATTCTGTATAGTTGAATTAAAGAAACATGTATTCCCCAAATTAACAATACCTCTAACTGAATAATTAGCTCTTCCATCTGAACCAATCAATACAGAGCGTTCTTTTATTCCACTAGTCACACTGCCAGTGCCAAACCAAACGTCCTCAACATCTGCATTAGACCCTTCGGAAGGTCTCTCCTTTAGCATTTTTGCAATTTCATGTAAGACATCATTGTGTTCATCCGATTTTTCAGGTGAAATTAATGTATTGCAAGGAAAACACCACCGTAGTTGAGGATTTTCATACTGGACAGCTAGTGGATGATGCCTTTGTTTCGCATGTCGAACTGCGTGACTTTGGGGCGTGGTTGGGAATCCCACACCACCACAGGAGAAATGTCCACATTCCAAACAAACCCAAATTGTTTTTGACTCCGATTTTGTATTACTCCCTCCCTTCTTCCCGTGCTTAGCTTTTCCTCTGCTCGCCCGTCTATCCGCCACATTAACACGACAATCTTCACATGCAATGGGCTCTGATGACCCAAGTTTAGAAGAAAGATTCTCCAAATTAATTCCCTTGACAACATGGGAACATACTTTTCTATCATTTACAACTGCACCTCCACTCTCATGAATTTTAACATTGTCAATGCCTTGTTGGGAAATTAGTTTTGGAGAATAGGAAGAACCTTGTTTCTCCTTTTGACCACTTCTTGCCTTCTTCCTAACCTTTTTCCCCATTATTGCCTAAAATCAATGGAAGACAATATAGAACCATAAACCCTAATTTAAAGTGTAAAACCAACATAATATTTCAAACAAAAATAGAAATAAACACTAGAAAACAGTAAATATCTAAAAACCAATCCCAAGTGATATCTTGCACTAGGAAAGAAAAAAGTTTAAGAAGTCAACCCAAAACCTATGCAACAGAAGTCAGGGCACAGCAAAAAACCTAGAAAGAAACTAAAAAAGTTAAACAAAGAGTTTGAGTAATTTCTCAAATCCAAATATCCAATCTTGGAAGCCTATAAATACTTCTAATCCTATTTAACAGAAAAAAAAAATAAAAAAAAATCATGATTATCAGACGAGAACAGTCATCAACTCAAGCAAGTTATTATCCGTTCGCATATAAATCATTTAAATGGAAAAAAAAAACACATTAAAGATCCAATCTTTTCTTTCTCAGATATACACGACGGAGTTTGATTATCTTTCAACCCTTTATTTGTTTAATATTCATTTTTTTTAGCAAGCCCAGACGGATGGATTTCTGATTGCAAACATATTAAAGCGTCCATACCCATAGTTCACGATATCAGCCAAAAAAAAAAAAAATTATTGTGTCAAATAGCACCAGAGATATACCTAAGAATGCGAAGACAAGGGGATAGATTTTTTTCTCAAGAATCCTTTTCAATGGAGTGTCGGATATGTATATATAGAGGAGAAATCGTGTTTAAAGAATAGTAGGATCTATAATGAGAAAGAAAAGGTTTTAGGCACAGCCCTTCTGATTTCTTTTCCCTGTACTCTACCTCTCAGGGAGAGTGAGATAGAGAAGCGGTAATGGAGGTGAAAAGTGAAAACGGTAAGAAGGGTTTATTGGAGATTATACATAATTTTTGTTTGAGATTGTCAATGTGAAGTAATTAAGCCATGTTTGACAGCCTTTAATTAAAATTTTTATTCTAAGTACTTACTTTTTAATCTCATGTTCACACAATAAAGTATTACGTACATAAAATTAAAATAAAAATTCGTTGTTTGAATTTCAGAACTTTCAGTTTTTTTTCAAATTCTCACAAAATTTAAAATAAGATTTGACTAATTCAAGAAATAAATGAAATTTAATTAGGTCTCACCAACTTCAATTCTATATCCGTCAATAAATCAACGTGCTTTCTTCATTTATGAATGAGTTTCACTAGTATACTCAACTATACATTAACAATATCATCATATTATAGTAGTAGTTTCCATCATATCAAATATAAATCCAAGATTTATATCTAGACATGTGGATGCTAGTGCAGATCATGAAGGATATGTACCGAGCACGCGCTCTAAATTTTGGAGGTAGTAAGGAAAAGACTTACCATGGATAAAGAATGCCTATAACAACAATATCAACTATTATCAAGTTGCAATAGGGTTTGCACCATATGAAGCACTGTGTGGTAGAAAGTGTAAATCTATAGTTCTATTAGAAAGAGGTTGACAAAGAAAGAATTTTAGGAACAAAAATTATTTAGCAAATGGTTTAAGCAACAAATGACTCAAATAAAGAATAATGTCAGCCCAAAATTTGCAGAAGAGCTATGCTAACGATAGAAGAAGGGATTTTGAATTTCCAGCTGGCTATAAGGTTTTGGTGAGACACCAACAGAGGGGATTTTGAGTTTCGATTAGAAAGAAAAATTAAAACCAAGATTTATTGCCCCTTCAAGAATAGGAATGGGATAGTAGTATGACTTATCAATTGGTCTTGTCTCAGGGTTACCAGTTGTACATAACATATTCAGTATGTCTACTCACAAGGGATGTGGTCCATCAAAGTCTCGTAGGTATATCAGCCATTTGATATTCAAAGATGCATGACTTACAATTATGAGAAAACTCTGATTGCTCGATAAGAAGATTTAAAGTATAGATTCTTTCAAAGTGATAAGAAATGTAATATCCCAAATTTCTCTGCATTATTATTTGTTATGAAATTCCATGGAGGCTTGGAACATGGTTTTATAGTGCAATAAATTAGAGTAGTCTTTAGTTGTTCAATAATTATTTGAGCAAGTTTTGCAATTTTTGAGAAGTTGATGGGCCTAATCACAATTGTAGCAAAGTTTCTATTTTAGGTTATTCAGACCAGATTCGTTAATTTTATTAGTGATTAAGGCTTAAGGAATGGAAAAATATATAAGTATAAATTTCAAGATACACTTACAAAAATAATGAACTTATGAAAAATATCAACTTTCAAGAATCAGATAGTCACACCTTATATCAATTTTGGACTTATTAATTTATTAAACAAGTCAAAAAAAAAAATACACAAATCACACAAAATCATAGTCGCAAAGACAATATTGTGGGTTACAATTACAAATTTAGTCGCAAATCGCTAATGTCTTGAAAATTGATCCGAAAATCAACGCGAAAAAGGTGAAGATTCAAGGGTCAAATGTTTCAAATGGGGTCGAACGGGGATCGAACAAAATGCAATAAATATTTATATTAATAATTCAAAGTAAATCTATCTTTATTAATTAAATTCATTATCATACATTTAGCCTCGATACTTCAAAAACTGAAAACCAATTTGTTAAAATACTTTGTTTTGTTAAACTGAAATAGTTTAAACCTATAGAAAATAATATTTAACATTAGTATGTTAATAATCAAGTACAATTTAAGTTAAATTTGAAAATTAAATAATTGAAGAGATGGAGGTGGATATTACAATTTAGTTAATTGTGATTCAAAATCCCCTTTTGGTATCGTTGGCAATTGAATTAATTATTATTATTAATTAATTATATATAAAAAAATCTGTAAATATATATATATAATATCTAATTTTTGAAAGATTAAACTTCCCACCTGATTTTTTAAAATGAATTTTGAAAAGTAGGATTTTCTGTAATTTCCACTTTATGTAATTACCACATTGGAGGGAATTAGTGAAAAAGTATTGGGCTTGTTGGGATGCCCTTACAAGACCGACTCGTTTTTTTTGGACGGACCGGTCTGGCTAGCCCAACTATAGCTGTGTCGAGCCCTTAAGCTTTGAACTGACAATTAAGATGGCCAGTTTACTTCTGGGCTAATGAATTTGGATTTATTTTTTTATATATTCATTTT
>CAIGRL010278715.1:0-11475 GCA_903798325.1 Fraxinus xanthoxyloides
GAGTTGACCGTTTCTCACCAATAGAAGATGTATTGTGTGGACGTGACGATGTGGGTGTGAGTGAACTACAAGAGTCACAAATGATTCATAATACGGATGTAAGTTTGGGCGAAGAGAATTCGTACATTGGAAATGAAATTCAGGCTATGGATGTAGAGGACATTGAAGAAAATCAGATCTTCTTTAGCAAAAAATAGCTACACACAAGGCTTCGGCTGAAGGCTTGGATAGAGAAGTTTCATTTCAAGGTGAAAAAGTCGAGTACTAGATCTCTTACCGTGTGTTGCGTCGATACCACGTGTCATTGGCTAGTGCGAGCTTCTAAGATAAAAACTTCGGACATATTTAAGATTCAAAAGTACGTACCTGAGCACACATGTTCTTTACACGTTCGACGGAACACACAAATTCATGCAACGAGTGAATTAATTGGGCATCACATAATGCAACGATTAAATGATGCAAACCAACAATACGTTCCTGTCGGTATTATCAGCGATAAGGAACTTGAGTTCGGTGTAAGGATTAGTTACAATAAACCGTGGCGGGGTAAGGAAAAGGGCCTTCAAATTCTTCGTGGTTCACCTGAAGAAAGTTTTCAGATATTGTCGTCATACTATCACATGTTAACTGATAGAAACCCAAGAACCGTCGCACACATTGATCTCGATATCAACAACAGGTTCTTGTACTTCTTAGCATTCGGGCCGAGTATACGTGGTTTTCGAGAGTATATGAGGCCAGTAATTTGTGTTGATTGGAGTCATTTGAAGGGCAAGTATAAGGGAACACTACTAGTAGCTGTAACGCAAGATGCCAACATGCAAATATATCCTATTACTTGAGGGTTTGTCGATGGGGAAGCAAATGAATCGTGGTATTGGTTTTTCATGAAGTTGAAAGATATCATCGAGGACTCAAATCAGCTAAGCATTACGTGGGCTATTACGATGCTATTCCCACTTTCTTACCACGGTGCTTGCATCTGGCATATCGAGAAAAGTCTTATTGCTAGGTATAGTTGTAGCAATGTAATTTTTTTGTTCAAGTGTGCAGCGCTAGCATACCGTCTTTCGAAATTCGTGCAGTTCATGACACATATTAGAACGACCAACAGTGGCTTCATATTTAGAACGTGCTGGTTTCTTCGACGTGGTCACGGGCAAAAATTCGTGGGTAATCGGTACAACATCATGACTAGTAACAATGCAGAGTCACTAAACACAGTCCTTAGGCGACAACGAAGTTTTCCTATAACCTCATTGGTTGAAAACATTACGTTGTTGATGCAACAGTGGTTCTTCAACATACACAAAATGGTGATCACCAAAAAACATACCTAATACCTATATTAAAGCCCATTGAATTGTTGTATTGTTGAACTGTACATATTGTCTATTCGTTTTCTCGACATTTCATGCATTTCTCGACATTTGAAAAGTTATTATCGACATTTGTATTCGGATCATCATAATCACTTGACATTACATTTGTCTAGAATGACATTTCGTCCGAAACAGAAGGTTTCTCTACATTTCATACGAAATTTCGACATTTTATCTGTCATTCTCAACATTAGATACCTACCAATCTCGACACTTAATATTTCAACTGTCAGGAACGACAATTCGTAAATGTACACATAACAGTATGCATGCAACTGAAGGACAAAATGCCCAGTTTTCTTCATTTAAATTATACATGAACATAACGACCTATACCATAACCAAAATATTTGCCTAATGATGGTAAATAAAACGAAAAATAATAAATAGATTTACTCTGGCAGATCGAATCTTGCAAGTCGTTGGTTCACCTTGAACCAAGCATCGAAACGTTTTGGACAAATAATAGATCGATTTACCATTTCATGAATTAATTGGGCAGATAGTTTGAGGTCTGGCAGCTTCGCCACATGACCTATACAGATTTCCTCAAACATATTTTTTTGTTGTTCATTAAACTTGTCGAGGATAATTGTTATATATTTCGTGTTGCTTACTTGTGAAATTTGGCCAGGAATGCGCTTTTCCTTCGGAATTTTATAGCGGTGTGAGGAACACATCTACAAATAAGTGAAGCGAACAAGACGAAGAATGTAAGAACGTACAAAGGAAGAGTGAGAAAAAAGAAATAACTAAAGACAATGTAAAGTAGAAAGCAAAATGAAGAAGAAACTACCAAATCCTGAAGTAAATACCTCAAAAAATTACAAAACCGAATAAATATTGAACAAAAAATCAGAAAATTGCTTTACTCAAAGTAAAATGAAAATTTATCAACGGCTCATATCACCAACAGTTCATATCTCAATGGCAATAACAATTGAAAAAGGTTAGCTATAATCAACTAGTAGTACAATAAGAATGATTTTGCATAATTTTCTTTGGAAATAGTAGTAAGGATGATTGTGTACCAGTGTGCTTAAAACCAACAGGTATTTTCATACATGTTTTTGTAAGTTTAAAGAGAAGAATACTAACCTTGTTAAAGTTGAATACGATGTGAAGCTGACAAACAGTACTGAAAGACTTGTCCAATGCCTCAACAAAAACTGTAGTTTAATGGAGTAAAATAAATAAACCAATAAAAATAGACAAGGGTCTCTGAAACACAATACTACAACAGTGAATTTCAGAATGGGAAATGTATAATCTAGTCAAACAGTATAAAAAGCATTTATGTAGAAGACAATTCTCCTACACATGTGGAAGGGAAGCTCGATACAAAGCCAGGGCCACACTAAAATGAATAGGATAACACAAATTAAAAACTTAAACTCTATAGCTTCTTGTCCACATGCATCAATTTAAAAACTAAAAAAAATAAAGAGTGGAAAAGGATACTTATTGTAGACAACAAAGATATTGTGGACAACACACACGCTACAACGACAAGACAAAAGTATAACAACAAACTAAACTGAATTCTAGATTAAATTTGAAGTCAACTACACGAATCTTTTTCACCCACTTCATTCTATTCATTGCTACACATCTAAATGCAACTAATCTTTATCAACTATTACACGCTATGCAAGCTTTGGCTACTCTCCATTTTGTAACATGTTCTTCTAAGATTGCATCATATTTATGAATAGAAGCCTTTTTAGGTCTATACAAGATATGTCACAACTGCCAAAGTCATCCTTATTCAACTTGAACACAAAAACAATAATTTTAGGTGAAGAAAAGCCTTAAACTCCTAGTACTAGTAGTAAGGTCTTGATCTTGGATCTATTTTGTGAATAGGATAGTGTTATGGCCCACACCTCTCATGAGTCTAAACTATCATTGTTTCACCTTTTGCATATTGTAAATATATACATAGATCAGAGCCTGGGTATGTGAAAAATTTGTCTTAAATGAAAAACAATCCTCAAAAAATTGTAATCTCGGAAGCTTTTAAGAATTAATTTTTTTCTAACACATATTTTTACCATTTAAACAACACAAGATTTACATGAATAAACATCATAACAAACTGAATTATTAAAATGGAGACTGACAAAAACAGATATAGAACAAACCCTCGTCTTAGCTCTACAGATCTAAGCAAAATCTTGGAAATTTTCATATATGAAACTCAAACAACAAAATTACAGCAAGCACACAACAATAAAGTCCAGAAATAGTGGTTATTGAAGCCGGTTCCGACATCCATTTATGCCAACAACAGTTTATGGCACAAAGAGATAAATCTTACAGATAGAGAACAGAGGGGGAGGAAGCGGTGGCGTCGGCGGCTCTCAGTGGACCCAATCTAACAGATAGAGAACAGAGGAGGAGGAAGCGATCTCGGTCAAGAAGCGCGAGTCTGAAAACCCTACAATTCAAGAAGTCTTAGATTTGATTTTGATTCATTTAGTTGGACCGGGTCACGTGGGTTTGGGTTGATTTTAATGGGTCAATTGGGAAAAGTGATATGAATTGATATGGTACTTAGTGTGGAATTCAAAAGTGTTAAAAGGGGCATTTTCGTCTAAATAATTTTAAAATGTAAATTGCTAATTTTTTGGACATTTTTGCAAACAACCATATAAAAGTGGTCATTTTTTCAAATTTCCACATTTAAAGATAGCCATGCCAGATCAACCAACTATTATCAAGTGTAAAATTTTTCTTGGGATCTGTAGATAATCATAATGATAAATTACACGCATTATAAGCACGAGCAAATTTTTGATATAACTGATAAAATGTTCACAAAAAAATAAAATTAAACAAATAAAAGTTACAGTGTAAATGAAATCATTACTAGAAACTACAAAATGTTCACACAAAAACAAAAAAACTGTAACACCTCGAAAATTCGTTATAGTCGTTAATATTGAAATTAGGACCTTAAAATGAGAAGTTGAATATCTAAGATCAAATTGCTTAGTTTATATTGTTTAGGGATCGAATTGAAAACCATTCATAGTTAAGGATTTGATTAAATTTGGTAGGATCATTTCCTTTAAATCCTTGTCTACTACCAAATGTGTACATGTGGATATATGGAATATATGCAAAAATCATGGGAAGAAATGGGAAAGTAGTCAATGTCATGTGGAGCCAAAATAGGAATATTCCACTTTTCTTTCAATATGTCAATGTCAAATTGCGCACATACAAAAAATCTCTTTCTTTTGTCCTACACACATTGGAGACTCATAGGCTGGTTTTCAATAAATCAACCAATTCTCACACATTTTATCATTTCCATTCGAAATTTACGAGGTAAGTGAATCCATGACGTCAGAATTTTTATTTAATAAAAGGGAATCCGTTTGTTTTGCTTTCAAATATGGGTTAATGTTGAATTAAACGTTCTTTCATTTTATTTATTTTTGAAAGACATCTGTTTTTTTATTCATGAATAAATAAGTGATGATTTTGGCTTGAGATTTTTTTTTTATTAGTTAAAATTTTGAGTTTTTGAGATATCGGGTCTTTACAAATAGTATCAGAGCGGGTCTACGATTCTGTAGACAAAAAAAAATGTGACACGAATAGTGAACGGTACTCGAGTCACTGTTCATGACGTAAACAGTCTGAGTCACTGTTCATAACGCGAACCACCTAAGAGACTTCCACACAAAAAAAAAATTACATTTTCTGACGTACACAGTACTCGAGAAACATTTCCATTTAATATATATATATAATAATAATAATAATAATAATAATAATAATAATAATAATAATAATAATAATAATAATAATAATAATGAATGCCATCACGCGATGCCACGTTCCAAGCTCCGATGCTCCTAAACCAGGTAGAAAGAATATAAATTACATTTTATACGATGACGACTATGTTATGATCATGCTTAGTTTTTTTTATATTTACAAAGATTATGTGTCAATTAACGATTATGTGGATAAATATGTATTAAATTGCAACTAAGTAAATTAGACATTGATTTATTTATAAGAAGTGTGCTTATGCCATTATGATTTATATTTCGTGTGTAGTCATGAAAAGATATGGATAACCATTGGTTTAAATTGAATAGTTAAGTGATTATAAAATTTATTTTTCTAGATGGTTAATATACGCACACAATCGGCTAGAAACCAGGCCCGCAAACGTGAAATGTTCATGAGGTTGCATAAGACATATGTGAGGAATCCAAACCACATGTTGGAGCATTTTGATGCGATAGAGCAAATCATCGGGGGGCGGGGAGTAATGGACATGAGTTTCATAGAGATGAGATTGTCTATCATCTCCATAGAACACTTAGCCCACATTGGAGGCAATTTCTTGAGAGACTTGAAGAGATGTTTGAGTATCAAGCCTCCCTTGCCGTATTGATTTTATGTTTGAGGGACCGATGGATAATAAACACGGAGGATACTAGGGATATCGATAGGCCTTTGGGATACGAGCCTAAACGTCACCGTCCACGTAACCCACCTAGCACTGGCCATTTTCCAAGTATACTGACAGTTTACAATAGGGGTTTCATTATCGAGGAAGTAGTAAGGGAAGATACCGAAGAAGACCCTGAGGAGAGCCCCGAGTACTACCCTGCATCATATTCTGAGGAGAACCGTGAGCAAAAACCTGGGGAGAATCCAGAGGCAAACCGAGATGAAAGCACTGGGGAGAGTTTTTAGATGACCGGAAATTATTTATGCATATTTTATTGAAGAATTTATGTTTTAAATAAGTGGATGTATTGGACACCATGAATCCCATTTGATTTATGCAAGTTATTGAAATTGATGACTCAAATTTTGCTAATGTATATTTTTTTTATCTAATGGTTAAGTAATCCTATGTTTACATTTTATTAAGATTATGGCAACTCACTCTAAAAACTCAAACAATAAGAACGGGCAACCCCAGGCCAGAGCTACTGAAAATAACAACAACAATAGCAACAACCAAAACAACCAATTTATGCAGTTTCTGGAAGCAATACGTAACATGACACCACCCGCCGCACCACTTGTTGCAACACCACCTGCAAAGAGGAGCGCGGCGGCAATAGTAGAGCAATATCGCAAGTTGCAACCCCCTAGTTTTGAGAGAGGCTCAGATCTACTAGCGGCAAAAGAGTGGATTTGCAAGCTGGAACAAATTTTCGAACTTATCGAGTGTCAGGAAACTCGGAAGGTAATTTGTGCAACCTTTATGCTGGATAAAGGAGCAAGACATTGGTGAAAAATGACCAACGGGTCCAGATCAGCTGGACAAAGTTTAATGTGGACTGAATTTAAAGAATTATTCCTGCAGAAATACTTCCCCACCAACATTCGAAATTAGAAAGCGGAATTCCTAACGTTCAAACAAAGAAACTTAACACCATCAGAGTATGAGAGGAAGTTTGAAGAATTATCTCGCTATGCTCCACTATTAGTCAACATGGAGGAAAAAAAACTAGACACTTTGAACAAGGTTTGTGTGATGACCTTCGACAGACGGTTCTCACCTTTGAGTTGGGTACATACCACCAACTGCTAGCAAAGGCACAGTTAGTTAATTTCAAAGAAAGCTCCAACAACGCCTACAAACAGCAGTAGCCTGCGCTACCGAAGAAGCGTAAATGGCAAGACAACAAGGGCAAAGAAATGCACAAATTTGTAAAAAGGAGCAATGGGGGGCCAACTTCGAGCAATTATCGAGAGTTCTCCATCTATGGAAAATGCCAGAGACGCCATGCAGGGACATGCCGTATGGGGACCAATACGTGCTACAACTGTTGTGAGTCGGGTCACATAATAAAGTTTTGTCCCCAAGAAGTAAAAACAGCAGCAGCAGTAGCAACAGTAGAAACCAGGGAACCCACCTAAAGGACAAGCAAGAGTTTACGCCCTTACTAAACACGAAGAGGATCAGGACCGAAATGTCTTGGCGGGTAACATCCTTATATCTGGCACACCCGCTTATGTTTTGATATATTCTGGTTCTACTCATTCCTTCATAGCTTCAAAATTTATGCGTACACTAAATGTTATTGGAAAACGTACACACAGACCTTTAGAAGTTGTCATTCCCTCAGGAGATGTACTTGGTACAAACCGCATTATAAGAACAGCTGAAGTAGAAATTAATGGTAGAACCTTGGAAACGAACTTGTATTTTTTGGATACACATGAATTCGACATAATCCTAGGGATGGATTGGCTTTCTAAAAATCATGCAACAATTTTATGCTTTGAGAGGAAAGTGGTCTTTAAATGTTCTAAAGGGGTAGAACTTCACCTTTTAGTAACCAAGATAAAGTTACCACGAGTTGTTTCTGCATTAAAAGCCCGAAGACTCTTAAGGTCAAAAGGGTGTATAAGGTTCTTGATGTCAGTCCTAGCGAAGAGATGAAATACTGACGGTGGGAGATGTAAATGTAGTACGGGAATTCCTAGAAATTTTTCCCGATGAGTTGCTTGGGATGCCTCCTGAAAGAGAAGTAGAGTTCACTATTGATTTAACTCCCAGCTCTGCACCTATTTCCAAAGCTCCTTATAGGATGGCACTAAAAGAGTTACAAGAGTTGAAATCACAAATAGAAGAATTATTGGAAAAGGGATTCATCTAACCCAGTGTATCCCCATGGGGGGCACCAATATTATTTGTCAAGAAGAAAGACGGGTCAATGCGAATGTGCATTGACTATAGAGAATTGAATAAAATCATTATTAAGAATAAGTTTCCACTTCCCAGGATTGAGGTATTGTTTGACCAAGTACGTGACGCAAGAGTATTTTCAAAAGTCGACCTAAGGTTAGGATACCACCAGTTGAGAATTAAATCTACTGATATCTCAAAGACAACCTTTAGACCTCGATATGGTCACTACGAGTTCTTAGTGATGCCATTTAGCCTAACTAATGCTCCTAGAGTGTTCATGGACTTGATGAATCGTGTCTTCCATGAATACCTAGACCGGTTTGTCATTGTATTCATCGATGATATTTTGATCTATTCAAAAACTGAAGAAGAACATGAGGAACATTTGAAGATTGTATTGGAAACTTTAAAAAGGGAGAAACTTTATGCCAAATTCAAAAAGTGCGAATTTTGGCCAGATCGAGTTGCATTCCTTGGACATGTAGTTACAGCCCAAGGAATAGAAATAGATCCAGACAAAGTAGAAGCAGTGCTGAATTGGTCAGCTTTTTGGGCCTGCAGGATACTATCGAAGATTTATAGAAGGATTTTCTGAGATATCAGAGCCTTTAACCCAGTTGACACGTAAGGGTGTGAAATTTGAATGGACGGAAAAATGTGAACACAGTTTCAAGGAACTGAAGGAAAAGTTAGTTAAGGTACCAGTGTTGACTGTACCTGAAGGATTAGAGGGTTTCGTAATATACATTGATGCGTCCAAACAGGGAATAGGTTGTGTATTGATGCAACAAGGCAAAGTAGTAGCCTATGCATCTAGCCAATTGAAGCCTCATGAACAAAATTACCCCACACATGACCTAGAACTCGCAGCGGTAGTACACGCCTTGAAGATTTGGAGGCATTACCTATACGAAAGTAAATGCGACATTTATACTGATCATAAAAGCCTCAAATACATTTTCACTCAAAAGGAGTTGAACATGAGACAGAGGAGGTGGCTTGAATTGGTAAAAGATTATGATTGTGAAATTCATTACCATCTAGGTAAGGCAAACGTAGTAGCAGATGCTTTGAGTAGGAAAACCACGGTCAAGTTGGCAATGTTAACAGCATAAAAATCTCTATCGAGAGAATTTGAGAAATTAAGTCTCAAAGTAGTTACAACTCCATCAGAAACTGCAGATCGAATGACAGCACTCTCGGTTCAAATGACACTCCATGATAGAATTAAGAACAATCAGACGGGTGATCAGTTATTCGAATTTATTAAATCCGAAATTAATCAGGAAAAGCCAAAGGGGTTCACTATAACTGAGGATAAAACATTATATTATCAAGGACGAATGTATGTACCAGACTTTTAAGGAATTGAGAAGAGAAATTTTGGAGGAAGCCCAAGCAACCCCTTATTCAGTACATCCAGGAAGTACAAAAATGTACCGTGATCTGAAAGCCATATTTTGGTAGAGGAATATGAAGAGGGACATAGCTAAGTTCGTTGAGAAATGCTTAATTTGTCAACAGGTGAAAACTTAGCATCAACGACTATCAGGGTTGCTACAACAATTAGATATCCCAGAATGGAAATGGGAGCATGTAACGATGGATTTTGTTGTTGGTTTTCCAAAAACTGTAAGAGGTCATGAGGCTATTTGGGTAATCATCGATAGACTGACCAAGTGAGCTCATTTCTTACCTGTTCGAATAACATTTTCTATAGACCAATTTGCGCAACTATATGTTAATGAAGTGGTGAGATTGCATGGCGTTCCAATTTCGATTGTGTCTGATAGATATCCTAGGTTTACATCAAACTTTTGGAAAAGCCTGCATCGAGCAATAGGGACTAAACTAAAATTTAGTACAGCTTTTCACCCCAAACAGATGGAAAATCTGAACGAACAATTCAAACAATAGAGGATATGCTTCGTATGTGTGTCCTAGATTTTGAGGGACATTGAGAGAAGCATTTACCTTTAGTCGAGTTCGCTTATAACAACAGCTATCATGCCTCTATCGGCATCGCACTGTATGAAGCCATGTACGGAAGGAAGTGTAGATCTCCTATTCATTGGGATGNCCAATTTCGATTGTGTCTGATAGATATCCTAGGTTTACATCAAACTTTTGGAAAAGCCTGCATCGAGCAATAGGGACTAAACTAAAATTTAGTACAGCTTTTCACCCCAAACAGATGGAAAATCTGAACGAACAATTCAAACAATAGAGGATATGCTTCGTATGTGTGTCCTAGATTTTGAGGGACATTGAGAGAAGCATTTACCTTTAGTCGAGTTCGCTTATAACAACAGCTATCATGCCTCTATCGGCATCGCACTGTATGAAGCCATGTACGGAAGGAAGTGTAGATCTCCTATTCATTGGGATGAAGTCGGTGAACATAAAATTTTAGGACCTAAAATCATGGAACGAACGGTTCATGCCATCAAAAAGATTTGAGCTAACATGAAGGTTGCCCAAGACAGACAAAAATGCTATACAGATAGAAGACGTAAGGAACTAGAATTTGTTGTTGGTGATAGTGTATTTTTGAAGGTTACACCAATGAAAGGAATCTTAAGATTTGGAAAAAGGGGGAAACTTCGACCAAGATACATTGGACCTTTCAAAATACTCAAAAGGGTTGGAAGTGTAGTTCATCAATTGGCCTTGCCACCGGAGCTTTTTGCAGTACATGACGTCTTCCACGTATCGATACTCAAGAAGTAAATTCCTGATCCGAGTCACGTATTAAAACATCAACCCTTGAAAATTCAATGGGACTTGACCCATAGAGGAGACCCCACTTTGCATTATAGCTCGAAAGGTACAAAAACTTCGCAACAAGGAGATACCGTTGGTTAAATTGTTATGGCAACACCATTCAATAGAAGAGACAAATTGGGAACGCGAGGAGGAGATGCGATCTAAGTACCCCCAACTGTTCGATAATGTCAACTAAGGTAATTTTCGAGGACGAAAATGTATTTTAAGAGGGGTAGATCGTAACACCCCGAAAATTCGTTATGGTCGTTAATATTGAAATTAGGACCTTAAAGTGAGAAGTTGAATATCTAAGGATCAAATTGCTTAGTTTATATTGTTTGGGGATCAAATTGAAAACCATTCATAGTTAAGGATTTGATTAAATTTGGTAGGATCATTTTCCTTTAAATCCTTGTCTGCTACCAAATCTGTACATGTGGATATATGGAATATATGCAAAAATCATGGGAAGAAATGGGAAAGTAGTCAATGTCATGTGGAGCCAAAATAGGAAGATTTCGGTGCTGTTCTCTTTGTGTTTCAGTTTTGTGTTTTGAGTTTTGAATTCATTTTGTGTTTTGTGTTTTGAGTTTTCATTTTGAGATTGTTGAAAATATGTTCTTTTTGTCATTTTGAAAAATTATT
>CAIGRL010278732.1:0-10598 GCA_903798325.1 Fraxinus xanthoxyloides
TTATTACTCACACTGCTTTTCTTTGCTCAGGTCAAAGCCGAGCTAGATAAAATGCTCGAGGTAAAGAACCAAGCCTTAAGTTTATTTAAAAATATGGAGGCTGAGCAGGCAAAGTCCACATAAAAAGAAAATGACTACGAAGATCGCCTCAACAGGATGGGAGTCGAGTTGGAAGCGAAATCGGCCTCTAAACTGAAATATATGGATGACAATGACGCCCTGCGGATTTGGGGAGAGAAGGCTACCCAACGGGCAATCACTAAGAAAAAGAGGGCTGACGAGGAGAAAATACGAGCTAATGAGGAGCAAACTCGGGCTGATGAAGCCATGAAAAGAAATGAAGAGGCCACCAATAAGGCTGAAGAAGCTGAAACTAAAGCTTCTAAGGCAATGGAGATTTGGAGGGCCTCTCGTGAGTTTGATGCACTTGCTCAGGATGCCTTAGGATAGCTCGTGAAATTGGAGCTCATCCATTCTTTTTTAGTGCATATGTGATGTAAAATGGGAAAACGTAGCTTTTGTCCAAGAGCTGATCACTGAAATATATATATTGAAAACAATGGAAAACAAAACATTAAGTATCATATCTAAGCACTTAATACTAGCTTCTTACTAAATGCTAGTGACTAAAAGGGGAAATAACACTAACAAGTTCATGGATTATAGTTTTATAAAAACTGAGTCTGAAACGTAATTGTTGTCTACAGATGAACGACCGGAGAAGTGTTGATTAAAATAAATCCATATTTTAGAAATGGTCATTAATTGAAATTCCAAACATGTACCACTCTTAAATTTCTGAATTTTGTATTCACGTGCTTGTTGGCGTCTTTTTAATTCGTCATGTCTTTCCTTATTGATTTTATATGTTGTTGTATGCCAAATGGATGCCATAAAATTAATGCGAACTAAGAACAAGTTTAGCACTCATTTATTTTGAAGACAGTTATGGATTTAGGAAATCAAAATTGTTGATGATATAGGATGACATTAATAATCTGCGTGGCCAATGAGGTGAGAACTTCTTGATATGTGCTCCACGTAGAGCGGCACATGATAGGCCATCTACCCCTAGAAACTGTCTACCACTATGAGGCTCTATACTTTTACATAGGTCGTCTATCACTATAAGGCCGCCAACCAACATGAGTCCGCCTACCACCATGAGGCCTTCTACGTTCACATAGGTTGTCTACCACTATGAGGCCATCTACCATCATGAGGTCCTCTACGTTCACATAGGCTGTCTACCACCATGAGGCTGCCTACCACCATGAGGCCATCAACCCCCATGAGGCTGCATACCACAATTGTTCCTCTACGTTTACATAGATCGTCTATCACTATGAGGTCGTCGACCACCATGAAGCCTTCTATGTTCACATAGGTTGTCGACCACCATGAGGCCCTCTAGTCCGCATCGGTCGTCTACTTCTATGAGGCCATCAATTACCATAAGGTCGCCTACCACCATGAGGCCATCACCCTCATGAGGCCACCTACCACTATGAGGTCACCTACCACCACGAGGTTCTCTACGTTTACATATGCCGCCTATCACTATGAGGCCGCCTACCACCATGAGGCCCTCTATATTCACATAGGCCATCTACCACCATGAGGCCATCGACCTCCATGAGGCTGCCTACCACCATGAGGCACTCTATGTTTACATAGGTCATCTACCACTATGAAGTCACACTACACTTAACCATACAAATGACAATGAGTTGGACGGGAATCGTTCAATGAAAAACATGAGCACAACAAATTGCTTGAGGAGTGGGGTTCATCCCATCAGGACGTAGTGGAAGTGGGAAGATTTACGTGAAAAACGTGGCACCATTAACTGCTGAACGAGTGCGTTGCATCAAATGCCTATAAATACCCCTAAGGTAAGAAAGGTATGGCTCTCTTAAAACTTGAACGGTATGAATTCCAATTATACTATCTTCCTACTTTCCTAAACCAACTACTAATTCTCATGCTGGAGGTACAACGACGGTGAGATTGTTGCATCCCTAATTACTATGGAACCATGCAAAATATGCAAGTGTAGAGTTTCTATGTCCCTTCATGATGACAAGTGCACCCTGATTCACCTTCAAAACTCTACATTCACCATTGTATCTATAACCATTTGAGTCAAATGAACTCAAAGATACGAGAGTCATTTTCAAGTCTGGAAGATACCTTACATCTTTAAGTAATCTGATAGTCCCATCGAACATTTTGATTCTAACTGTACCAACTCTGACAATTTCGCAAGGAGCGTTGTTTCCCATAATAACTTCACCTCTCGAAACTCCTTCAGAAATTGAAAACCTGTGCAGGCCAAGTCAAGAACACGTTCCTCACATGGTTTGGAATCCATGTTATAAATCACAAGAAGCTCTCATTTACTTTGTCTATCTTCCGTAACATCAATCTCCAACGTATTAAAAGGTTGCTTCCATTTCTTAGTAGCACCAGTAGCTTTATTTATGTTCTTCAAGGCATAATAATCAGCCACAATGTGACCTTTCTTCTTATAATACAAACATATCTTCTCAGCATGTCAAACTTTATATATGTCCCTCATATTTCTACCAAAAGTCCTATCTTGATTTCTCCCACACACAACCAAGTCTTTAGTATGATTCCAAGATCATCCAACAAGATGCCTAATCTTCTTCTTGGATAGTAAAGCATCATAGACCTCTTCCACGGTGAGAGTATCCCGACTATAAAGAATAGTATCCCTAAAAGTCACTTATGATGGTGGCAGCGAACATAACATCAAAGTCAAGTCCTCCTCGTCATATTTAATGTCCAATGTCTCCAAATCAGCCACGGTTCCTTTGAACATAGTTAAATGATCATCCAATGATGTACCTTCAGACATCCGATGAGAATGCAAGCGCTGTTTTTAAGTGTAGCATGCTGGTCAAACTCTTTGTCATGCAAAGTTGTTCCAACTTCAACCATAATGCAATGACACTCTTCTCCTTAAGAACATCTTAAAGAATTAGATTTGAGAGATGTAGATGAATTTGAGATTGGGCTTTCCGATCCCTACGTCGCTTTTCATTCTGCGTCCATGCAGTAGGCATCATATCNTAGTTAAGTAATCATCCAATGATGCACCTTCAGACATCAATGAGAATACAAACGTTGTTTCAAGTGTAGCTTGATCTTGCTCTTTGTCATTCAAAGTTGCTCCAACTTCAACACAACGCATCGACACTTCTTTCCTTTAGAACTTCCTAAATAATTTGATTTGAAAGATGTAGATGAATTTGAGATTGGACTTTCCAATCCATACACTGATTTTCATCCTACGTCCAATTAGTAGGCATCTTCACAGCCAAGTAAGGCTTCCTCCAAATTCATCTTATCAAAGCCAAGTAAGGTAAATCTCATGTTTCTATCCAACAAAGAGATATTATATTTCATTGTCGCCATGCTGAACAATCAAACTCGCTTTGATACAACTTTTTATGAATTTGGATCGCAAGATAATGACAATAATGAAATAAACAAGAAGAAAACAAAAATCAAGAATTACATGGAAACCCAAAACGGGAAAAGGCATTTATGTTTACAAGATCTCAATGTACTCAATTGAAAGTGTGGTGACCATTTTCTTCAGTTCATAATTCTGATCTCTTTAAGACCACTCCAATTTAGACTCCAATACCTAAGAGAATTTGGGTCAAACCACAGCAGATTCTGATACCGATTTAAATAACTCTAAAATTTGGGGTTTAACAAAGACGATGCAATGCCATAGGACCTTAACACCAAATGGAAAAATGGGTGAAGAGAAAGTCTCATCCTGCCCTATAACATATGTTCACTCACCACCACAAATCATACCCTTAGATAGCAGGCGAGTTCATGAGGTTCCTATCAGGGACCCGACAAATGTCCCTAATTTTCGAATCTTTTCAGGGATCATAATGGATAGGTAGGAAGAGGCAGACCACTCTACATAAGTGTCTACAAGCGGAAGAGGAAGCCTCCATAAGTCTTCACTCGACCGAAGGCCTAGAGGTATCCTCTAATGACAATAATTGAAGAATATCTACAGGCTAAACTATCCTTTACCTCACCATAACCACTACCAGATGCCCGACATGGTTTTTCAAAGAAGAAAAGTTACAGAAACGGAGGAAGAAAAGCAACAAGAACTAAGAGTTACCCAGGGTTTTTGATTTGGTTCTAAAATTGTGGTAGCCAAAAGTTGTCAATGTCGGAATCTCTTAGTGATTTCCGCTGGAAAACTAAATTTACAGAGAGAGAGTAATTTTGAATCTTTTGTGAAGTGAAACTTTAGCAAAATGAATGAAACAACTTCTTATAGACAAATACACAATGCCTCAGCCGTTGGATGTTTTCAAAATACATCATAGCTGCTCAAGCATTACTTCATCTGCATCATTGATTTAAATATACAATTATAATCCACATTATGGATGAGATAGTGTATCTCATGTGTGCACTAAGACGCGTCGTATCGTATCGAATTCCAATAGTCATATGCCATGATTATCATTTATTACTGGAGATGTGTGTATTCAAAGCAAGTAACTCCCTAACTGGTCATCTATGAAAAATGTGCTTTCATATCATTGGCACATTATTCTAGAAAGTCCTATTAGTTCATGGGCCAATTCACTCCTTTGATAGTGCCTTTCCCTCTAGCGAGGACCTCACCTCTAAGCTTCCAACTTTCAAAGCCTCATCCTCAAGCAAGGACCTCGCCTCTACATCATTCGCATAGCAGCTATAAGGTACCTTAATTCACCCCCTACAATTCAACTTCCATGCATTATGTAAATATTCATACATGGACTTGGAGGACTATTGTATTGTGTTCAGAATGCATGACCAACCAACAAAAAGTAAAACACTCCAAGCTAATGCATCACTTGGACAAAGAAAAGTTTACCTCCATCCCTCTACTGAAAGCCCACACTTTATATAAATATCTATACATGGACTTGGGAATATTGTTACGGCTCTTACGAAGAGACTCCAAATTATCACCAACTAAGCAAATCAACAAAGCCCACACTCCACATCACTTTTTACCTGGCCGAGGTGAGGTCATACAACGTAGTCGATGTGATGTATCATTTTAGTTGAGGTGCCTTGTCAAGGCCAATCCTTCTAGCCGAATCAAAGTGTCATGTATACTGTTGGGAAAAAAGTACGAAACTCTTACCCTCCACAGATACAAAAAGACTATTCTAATTCACATCTTCTCACGAGATCTTTCGTACAAGATCCGACTATGAATGATTGATGTGACAACTCACTATGTCAGCACCTTACAATCAAATTGTCAGTCTATATATTGAAGGTCATACCTAGGTACTGGAGTGGCTACTTTTTAGAATCAATAAAAGACATCAGTCGTCAAGATGAGACCACAAATTGTGTCATTTTTAGAATCCAACGATAGTCATTTACTCTCTACTGCTATAAAAGCTCACATATTGTGTTATTTGAAGGTAATGCAATTTTATACATTCAATTGTAGGCTTGTTCTCTATATTTATTCAATACCCTCCTAGATCCGACCTTTTAATACTTAGCGGCTCACATCTCTAGTACATACTATACCCATTCACTTATACATTTGATTGACTTGATTATTAAGTATATGCAGCTGACTCCTCCCCAATTTGGAGATGGCCACGTGCGACTTATGATTTGTCCATGTGTGCATGAGTAAAGGCATGCATAGATGCGAGTGGAACCGAGATTTATTGTCCACATCACCCTTATAAAAAATGAGGTCAACAATACTATTTATTTTTTACTGTTAAATTTTTTACTAATATTTATGATTTAACTTATTCGGTATATGTTCTTTCTTTATTAAACCATGGTTTTAAACCGAATTAAATTGAAAAATGTGATTTGACTTGGTTTAATTTAGAAAATGAAGTAGTTTGGTTTGGTTTGGAAATATTCCGAATTTCTCTTAGTGGTTTGGTTTGTAAATTTGTCACAAACCATCCAAACCGAACTATGTTTACCCATAATGTTATAGTTATCTCCATTGGAGGCAATACGGGAACCTTACAACTTGTTGAAGCAACAGTTTTTAGAACTTCATCTTTAGGACAAGGTAAGTGTCGTAAGGGTAAGGGAGTAATGATTGACCATCCATCCAATTCTAAGACTCCAAGTGTAACAAAACTATAAGGGTAGAAAAGAAACATGACTTGGAAGCCTTCAATCAGCACATGGGAAGCACAAAGGTAGTTAGAGAAGTTGTTATAGAGCCACAAGTATATAAGGATGAAGAAAAATGGTGGAGGCATAGTGAGAAGTGGAAGAATCTGGATGAGAGATTGGACCTCTCGAATGTCCAACTATATTCATTTTTACTTTTAATTATCATTACATAGCATTTACATAAATGCACAAGCTTTTGCTAAGTCCGATAGCATAGCTTAATTCCTAACATAACACAGAAATAAAGATTACATTCTCAACATAGTCTATCTTGTTATGCTTTAATCTTCATTTTTTTTTATCTTAAACTAGTTGGTAATTTGCATCCGCAATTCAGGTTCTATTGCAAATCTTGAGGTACTTGTGCAGAGCAAGACTTGAGGTATTTGCGTGAGCCAGGTTGAGTGCTTGCTCGGGGCCAAGCTTGAGGTGTTTGTTCAGGGAAATGCTTGACGTGCTTGCGCAAGGTAAAGCTCTAGGTGCTTGCTTGGAAAAAAGCATGAATGCTTCCATGGAGCAAAGCTTGAGGCACGACTTAAGGTGCTTGAGGAGTAAAGCTTGAGGTTCTTACCTTAGGCAAGGCTTGAAGTGATTGCACATAGCAATGCTTAAGGTGCTTGCTAAAAGCAAGGCATGAAGTGCTTGCATAAAGCAAATCTAGAGTTGCTTGCACAAAGCAAGGCTTAAGGGTTTTACGCAGTTCAAGATGATACATGAACCCGTCCAAAAGTGGTTTCATCTTATCTTCTAGATATGCCTAAAATTGATTTGACCTACCCTTCTTTAGTATAGGTGTGGATCAACAAATAATAGAATTTAGCTTCACTGAAAAGCTTTTTCTTGTGCTGATAAGAGAAGCCTGGATCTACAAAACCACTAGCAAAATAGTTAAAAATGTATGTATACCATAGTGTTTCCTACACATTCGTAATCTACTTATCTGGAAACACTTCATTAAGTTTCACCCCATCTACCTTCTTTATCTGCTCTAATCTTGATAAGTTATTTGCTACCTAATTTTATTTCTCCTTTTTATAATGGATCCTTATATCAAATTCTTGTAGCAATAGTACCGAATCAGTAGGGATTGGTATATTTCTTTCCAAACAAGTACTTCAAAGCTGCATGATCTATGTAGACTATTAACTTTGATCCAATCATGAACCTATTTATAGTATTATGATGATGCGTAGGATAAGTCTCATAATTTATTCAAATAAATATGAATACTTAATGATAATAATATTCAATAGAATTTGTGATAAAATTGAATACTTGAAGATAATCTTAATATCCAACAGAATTTGTGATAATGTGGATTTTTCAAAATAATCACAATATCCAATAGATTTCTGATAATGTTGAATACTTAAAAACAACCATAATATCTAACAGAATTTGTGATATGTTTGAATATTTTAAAAAATAATCATAAAATTCAGCAAAATTTAATTATTTAACTTTTACAAAATCTAAAAGTTTTATCACTTTGGGATTTAAGTATTTGTACTTTAATCCTAAAATATTTGCCAATAATCATTTAGGACCCTAAACTATCTTATCCACATGACAAGGTATGAGGTATCACAAACATAATTTGTCAAAAGGAAATGCTACTGATAACATCTCCTTCTTGATTATGTGACAGAATTGAACTAAGCATCTATCGAAGTTCTATTGGCACAATGTATGATTAGCAATATCTTTTTCCAATGTTGTCGAAGAACTACACCTACACTTGCATCACACATTAGCTCGAATGGTAATTCGCAATCAAGTGAAACTATAGTTGGTAAAGTTACTAACTTCTCTTACATAGTGTTGAAAGCATTTAGACACACATCAAAAAAGTTAAATGACACACCCTTCTTTAATAGGCTGCATAAAGGCTTCTGATCTTGTAGAAATCCTTGATGAACCTCCTATATAACCGTATATGTCCCAAAAAACTTATGATTCCCTTAACTGAAGTTGTTGAATGCAATTTTTTTTGTCACTTGTATCTTAGATTTGTTAACCTCTATACTAGATATGGAAATCCCAAGACTATACCCTCTTTCACCATAAAATGACATTTTCCCCAATTAAGAACCATATTTCTTCCCTCATATCGTTGTAACACTTGAGATGAACATTCATATCAATTATCAAATAAATCTATAGATTTTGAAAAATCTTTCATAAATACCTCTGTATACTTTCCACCATGCTAGAGAATATGGCCTCATGTAATGCTAAAAAGTTGTAGGTATGCTACATAAACCAAAGACATTCTCCTAAAGGTAAAATTACTATGGGTATATATGAATGTGGTTTTCTCTTGCCCTTTTGGAGAAAGTGGGATATGATTGCACCTAGAATATCCATTCAAGAAATTATAATAAAAATGACCTACTAACATTTCCAACTTTGAATCAATGAAGGGCAATATGAAGTGATATGTCCTTGCAGCATTTTTTAGCTTTCGGTAGTCTGCACATTTTCTACCTGATTACTAGTCTTGTTAGAATAATCTAATTGTTTCCACTCTTCTACACTGGAATTTTCCCTTTTTAAGCACCATATGTATTAGACTTATCCATAAACTCTCTTATATTAGATAAATAATCCCTATATCTAATAATTTTAGAATCACTTCCTTCAATATCAGATTTACACTGCATTGACCATCTACTGATGGATTTGAATCATTCTCCATTAGAATTTTGTGCATGCAAGGTGTAGGACTAATTCCCTGAACATTTGTTATTGTCCATCCAATGGCTGTTTTACATTTTCTTAGTACTCGTATTAGTTTTTCCTCCTCCACCTTTGTCAAATCAGTATCAATGATCACTAGGCTCCCCTAAGTAAGCATATTGTTTATGTGATGGCAATTGTTTCAGCTAAAGAGTTGGGGTCGTTTTCCACTGATGGTATAGGCACGAGAAATTTACATCAACTGACTCATGCTGTCAATTTTTTTCATTGTCATGGGTGGTTTATCCAGATTTAAAACACATTCTTGTATTGTTGGGTTTTGATACCCAATATATCCGGGAGATTATGTTAAATCGATTTTATAATTTGAATTGGATTTCGTAGGTCTCGACCGATGATTGAAGTGAATGTTGACATCACAATGAATGAACTATTTCGACAACCTAAGTGGGCCATTTGAAGTAGCCGAATTTCATTAATGTTGCTCATGGCCCGACCCATTACTTTGGACGGCTTTAGGGTTGAAAGCCCACTTATTTTTATCTATTGGCTTGTGTTTGACCTAAAAGCCCACTTACCTTGGCTTATAAGTGGGTCGGTGTTATTATGTTTTGCCCAAGTTTGAATGTTGGAGCCATGAGTTTGAGAGAGAGAGAAAAGAGAGTTTCTTGCTTTGTGCTTCATCTTGCTTTGTGCTGTCTTCTCCTCCTCTTCTCTTAGCCTTTTTGGCTAGTTTGGGCTACCAAAACATTATACACACTCAGCTTTTGTGGCACCTTGGAAGCAACCAAGTGGTGGTGTTTTGGTTTGGAGTTTGGTTGTTGTTTGTGGTGAAACTCAGCTCGGTTTTGTGTAATTGGAGGCCAATATTCTTTTCAAATGGTATCAAAGCTTTAGTGTGTGTTTGGGTGAAAAATATGATCAAAATCGACCAGAAAAATGCAGCAAAACTGTGGAAGAAGCTATCCAAAAAATTTGTCCAGATTTTTCTAAAGAAATCGCCCCCTACAAACTCGATTTCTGGCCAAACCAGTGGTCGTTTAGAAAATCCAAGACCACCGGTGTGTTCAGCTGGTGGAGAAGCTTATGTGTCATCGGCGCGTGGTGGTGACGACCTTTGCCGGCGCATAGAGAACTCCGGTGAGGCTCGTATTACCATGAAGGGATAACCATTGCCTGTGCTAGAATTTTAGGAATTATTTGCTCCATTTGAAGTGTAGAATTTGATTGCAAATCGGTAACTACTTTTATGTTATAACCGTTATTTAGTCACTTTTTGAGATTGCGTTGCGTGGAAATTTTCAATCTTTTGTTTATATATTTTCGTGTTTCATCGATTATTGACTATCCCATTAGAGCACTTAGTCTTGATCCGTTTGAACATTTCCTTGATCTAATATTGTGAACATTACGAAACCCTGGGAATCTAGAATAGTGTATATTGTTGCCTTAAGATTACTTTGTGTGACTTATTTGTGCAATTTTGGTTGTTCTATTTTTCAAAATATCTTCACATTTCGAAATTTGAATCTTCAATGGGAAAGGGGATTTTTCGATTTAGCAACAAAAGATGAAAGAGATTTTAGTTCAACAAGAAGTTTCAAAGGCCATAGACGGCAATTTTTTCAAAAATTTTACAGAAGCACAAAAATAAGAATATGATGAAC
>CAIGRL010278780.1:0-11746 GCA_903798325.1 Fraxinus xanthoxyloides
GATTTGATATACAATGTGGGTTCACAAGGTGTAGCGATCGAGAAAAATTCAAAATATCTTGTGCTTCGTTTTAAAATAAATATTTCTTGTAGAATTTGAAAATAATTTGAGTTATACTATTAAGTCACTACGACCCTACCTAAGAGTCCAATTTAAAGTTTTGGTCACGATAGTAAAGTTTCGCACACTTGTTTATAAAATTATTGTAAGGTATCGTATTGCTAGTAAACGAAAATTCTTTTTATTTTATTTTGACGAATTGCATTATTTTGATTGTTGCATACATGTATAGTGTTTAAATTTTAAAAATTAGATAAACTGATTACATTGTACCAAACAAGCCCAAATTCATCCCATCTGATTCAACCACTTAGCACCAGTTTGTTCCACATTATTTTTCTCATTCTCATTCTTCTACTCATTTTCAACCACACGTTCTTCAATAAAATAATATTTTTCATCACATCAATAACTTTTTCTTCTTTTTCAATCACTTCAAAAAAATACATTCTTCAATTTTAATGTGCACCAAACACGCTCTAAATGCCGTAACCGTCTACCACTAAATGTTGTAACCATGCCACATCCATTTTTTTCGTATTTGAAAACAAAACAAACTTACCACTTATCTTGGTTGCCACTCTAGTTAACTGCAACATTCAATTTCAATTTGATATTTGAAAACAAGATAAACCTCCCACTTATCCACTTTAGTTAACTGCCGACCACATCCATTTTTGGTATTTGAAAAAAAAATGTAACAAACTTCCTTCTTGGCTGCAATTTTAATTAACCACTTACCCATTTTGGTTGATGTCGTACGTTCCCATTTATTTTATATTATTTTATTTTATTTTGAAAACATAACTTCCACTTTTGCCAATGCCAAAAACCGTCCCATTTTGTTCACAAGTTTAGTTTGATAACAAATTCAAACTACTGCGTCTGCCTTTTTCACACAAATCCCAATTTTTAAACACATAAAATTCCACTTACCTNAAAAAAAAATGTAACAAACTTCCTTCTTGGCTGCAATTTTAATTAACCACTTACCCATTTTGGTTGATGTCGTACGTTCCCATTTATTTTATATTATTTTATTTTATTTTGAAAACATAACTTCCACTTTTGCCAATGCCAAAAACCGTCCCATTTTGTTCACAAGTTTAGTTTGATAACAAATTCAAACTACTGCGTCTGCCTTTTTCACACAAATCCCAATTTTTAAACACATAAAATTCCACTTACCTTTTTCCATAGATTAAAGAAACATTTAAATTTGAGAATTTTATGAAGAAGAGGCTAGAGTGCGCTGCATTTTATTTCAAATTGGGCGTAAAAGCGTATTCAAACTCCAAGCATTTAAGATAAGGGTACTTTCTACACTTTTGTAAGTGAAGTAAAAATTTATGTGTTTTCGAATTGCTTTAAATGTGTTATTATGTTACTTATGAGAGAATGGAAGCACCTTTTGGTGGTTCAAACAAGAGATAAAGAGATGATGTATGACACTTGAATGGGGTTATCAAAACCCGAAGAGTAAACTGTTGACTGCTCAACGTTTCGTTTTTTCTAAATTGACGGTGATACAAATAACCAAAGTTGCATTTCTGAAAATATATTTATTTTTACCATTTACTTAAGTATTTTCCCTACTGAGTATTACTTGTGATACTCATCCCTACAAAAATCTACAGGTTAAATGAAGGCATAGTGGTGGCATGGCTTGGTGGGGATTTGAAATGCTTTTAAGTTCTAGTAACATTTCCATTTGTGTAAATCTTGCATGAACGTTAGACGACACATTTAAAAATGTTTAATGTTTATTTTGTCTAGTTTTAAATACATTGCACGTTGACTACAACATATGAATGTTGGATTGACTAAGTATCAAGTTTCATTATTGCTGAAATGAATTTTCAAATTTTGTCCTCTTATTTAAGAACGGTATAACTTGGGCTACAGTACATGTTTTTGAGTGAAATTAGTTGATTTTGAAATATCTACTAGTCTTCTAACAGTAGCATTTGTAATTTCCTCGAAATATTAACTAGGGAAAAAGTTATGCCTGTTTTAGTAAACTGCGTCGAAACAGTTCCGAGTTTTCTGTCCAACTTCGTTGAAAAATATTTTCTTGCTTTAGACGTTATCGTCGAGACTCTAAATTTTTATATGTTATTTCTACACGAATGTGAATGTCTCTATTAAAATTTTATAAATTTTTGGCGACGTTTGCTAGGTCAAACAATTTTTATCTTACCGCTACTACGTTGTTCGTATTGCTGAGTTTCTTCTAAATGTTTTCCAAAAATCAAATTTTACCGTAATTGTCTGAGTCTATATAGACAATTATCTCTCATCATATTTTTATAATATATTTCAAATTTAAAATTTTACTTATTTGAAATTTATTTTGGTTAACGTTAAAGAGCTCAAATTAAGAAAACTTTTAAAGCTTCGAGTTCCTAGAATTTGGGACGTTATATAAGGACACTTAAGAAAACCATTTTCTTGGAAATATGTGTCAATCCGAGTAAACCAAGCCCTTGGTGCTTATTTTAACCCGTAGACAGCCTTTTTTAATCTAAGAACTTTTCTTTCATTACCTTTTCAACACATAACCATTTGGCTGATCAACATAGATCTCTTCTTCGAGAAAACCATTAAGAAATGCAGATTTCACATCCATTTGATGTATTTGCCATTTCTTTTGAGTATCTAGTGCAATCATAATACGAATAGTATCAAGTCGAGCTACAGGCTAAATTTCATAATAGTCAATACCTGCCTTCTGCTTGTACCCTTTCACAACCAATCAAGCCTTCAACTGATCGACTTGACCATCTGGTTTGAACTTTGTTTTGTAAAACCATTTTACACCAATTGATTTCTTTCCCTGTGGTAAAGAAGTTAGTTCCCATGTTTTATTTTTAACTATTAAATGAATTTCTTCATCCATAGCTCGAATCAATTTATCGTCTTAAGCTGCTTCTACAAAAGTAAGAGGATCACAATCTGCAAATAATGCAAAAATTACTAATTCCTCATCAGAAACATCATTATCATTGGTTATGATATAATCTTGCAGATGAGCTGGCATTACACACCTTCTAGCTGAATGATGAAGCACTTCAATATGAGCTAAAGAAGAAGTAGATTGGTCTGTAGTGCTGGAAATCTGAGTATTGAACTGGACATTACCAATATTAGGTTCATCCAGAATAATTCACCACACTTGTTGCTCTTGTTTACTTGTCCAAGCCCAAGCCTTAGTTCATTAAATTCTACATTCCTGCTTACAATCACTTCACCTCTTTTTGGATCAAGTAAGTTATAGCGTTTAGTTGTATTACTATAACCAATAAAAATGCATTTTGTACTTTTACCATCAAATTTTTTTCGTTTCTCAACTGGTATATGAGCATATGCAACGCAACCAAAGACTCGAAGAGCTTGAACATCTGGCTTATGGTTGCTCCATGCCTCTTCAGGTGTCATATCATGAACACTTTTTGTAGGACACCTGTTTAAAATGTAAACAGCACACGCCACTGCCTCTGCCCAAAAGACTTTTGGTAAATTTTTTTCTTTCAACATACTAGGTGTCATTTCGACTATTGTTCTATTCTTCCTTTCAGAAATCCCGTTCTGCTGCGGTGTATAGCTTGTTGTAAGTTGATGCTTAATTCCACGAGTTTTGCAAAAATCAAAGAATTCATTGGAGGTGTACTGCGTCCCTCTATCTGCACGAAACATCTTCAAAGAACAACCACTTTGTTTCTCCACATAGGCTTTGAAGCCTTTAAAAATATCACTTCAAACTTATATTTCAGAAAATAGACCAAAAGTTCTCATGTTGTAATCATCTATGAAAGTGAGAAAATAGCGATTACCCTCATGTGATTCAGTCTCCATTGGTCCACAAACATCTGACTGCACAAGTTCTAGCAGTTGTGTTGCTCTTTCGAGACTTGCCTACTGGAAAAGGATCCATGTGCTGTTTTCCAAGAACACAATGTGCTGTTTTCCAAGAATACAACCTTCACTCAACCGATTAAAGTTTTCTAACAAAGGCAGCCCTGTAACCATTTTTTTATTTGCCAATAACTTTAAACCATTGAAGATGTAGCCAATTAGTATCAGAAACGACAGCAAAAAAAGGAAAATACTTTTTCAGCTTGAAATGATAAAGGAAACATGCGATTTTTAGTCATCTTAACTTCAGCAACATGTTCATTTTTCTGATTCATAATAATGCAAACTCATCCCTTGTCAATTGTGATTTTAAGTCCATTTTCAGATAGTTGTCCTAAACTCAATAAATTCCAGTGCATACTAGGAACTCAATAAATATGCTCATATGATCCATCTTTTAGTTGTATCAGGATTTTGCCTTTTCCCATAATTGATACCTTAGCTTTGTTTCCAAAGTTTACTTCCCGAGTTACCGTTTCATCCAGCTGATAGAATAATTCTTTCTTCCCACACGTGATTACTACAGCCTGTATCCAAATACCGTTCTCCAAGATTTTCTTCTGAAGAAGTAGTGCAAGCCAACAAGAAGTTTTATTTCTCTTGTACCTCATCAGCATAATGAGCATGCTCAAAAGTCCTTTTATACAATTTAACTCGATCGATAATGGCCATATTTCTTACAACGAAAGCATTGGATTTTGGACTTGTCAACATACCTTTTATTTCCAGAAGTGCGTTGGATAGAATTCCTTTTCTTAAGAGTATGTAGTACTTTTAAGTCCTTTTCCACCATTCGGAATTGCTTGAGCTAGTCAAACTAACCTTGCTTTGAAAAGCTTGTTCCACAACATTTATTTCTCAGGTATTCATTCTATGTTCATGAGAACACAATGAACTATGTAGCCCTTCAACAGTCATGGTTGAAAAGCCCCTTCCTTCTTCAATTGCAGTCACCACATAATCAAAAAGACCAGTTAAGGATCTTGCAATTTTTTTCAACAACACGCAATTCATCTAATTTTTCGCCATTAACCCACAATTGATTAACAACGGACTGAACTCGAGAAATATAATCAGAGACAATTTCAGAATTTTTCATTGAAAGAGATTCGCATTCACCTCTTAAGGTTTGCAACCTTACACTCTTCAGCTTTTCATCACCTTTGTAGGAATTTTGCATCATTTCCTATGTCTCTTTAGTTGTAGCTGCACTTGAGATTTTCTCGGAGACGACCACATCTACAGATTGGTAAAGAAGAAATAAAGCCTTCTTATCCTTCTTCATGTTCTCCCTCAAGTTGTCCTTCTGGCCTTGAGTAAAAGCTGCTGCAGCAGCTTAATCAGTTGGTTCTGTATATCCATCTTCAATAACCTCAGACAGCTCTTAAAAACCAAACAAAGTCTTCATCTGGATACACCATTGATCAATTTTTTCCACAAAACCTTGGAAGTTGAGGCTGGATTGTCCCGTTCATTGTTATAACTTCCTTACAAGCAAACTAGGACAACATAAAAAAGCTCGGGATTTTTTTTCTGGCACTGATACCAAATGCAGAAAATTAAAAATCAGAATAATTTTCCAACACAGGATCTAAAAAACAAACTGAGAGAAGGAGATTTCTTATTATTGAACTGATGATAAAAAAAAAAAGTAGAAATGTCAGCTATTTATAGTCAATAACAAGCCTAACAAACTGAATCAAAATCCCCCAAACAAGCTGTTAATTGACCCAATAAAGCCCTACTTTATTAGCATAACAATAAAACTAAAAAAACAGATCATAATAATCTGTAAGACTTATTCAACATCAACGTGGCTCAACTTAAAAGAAAAGGTCGTTTGAGTTTAATTTCCAACAACAACCAACTCAAACCCCTATTTTTAGTCTGTCATTGCTGCTTCTGCAATTTACAGCGAACTCATTCAAACATGCTCTTCACAAATCGGTGCTCACTTCTCCATCTCGGAAGGCGACGTTGCTCATAGGAGCATAACGTCGGGAAGCGACGCTGTAAACTCCGAAGCTCTGAAACGTTTGGTCCGACTTTAGACCTGGCGATTGTGGTTGGAGATAAGGCACGTGATGTTGTGGTGTGGTATTGTTGGTGGTTGTAGTTAGGGCTGGATATGGTTCGGTTTGTTTCGGTTCTCCTCGGAATCGAACCAAAATTTTCGAGTATTTAATAAATAGAACCATCGAGTCCAAATATAATTATGGATATGTTTGGGTTCGGTTCTGTTCGGTTCTATACTGTAATTAATTCTTTTTAACATTTACAAAAACAATACATAAATACAACTAACGATATGTTTATTCGTAGTTTCGATGGGCAATTGGAAAGGGAAAATCGGACTCAACAGTCGACAGCTTCGATTTGAACATGTAGATGTATGTTTTCAATTTATCAAATGATTTGTGATTAGTGAACTTGTACTTACCGAATGAAAGTACAAAATTGGAAAGGGAAGCATAAAAACTTAAAAAAAAAACCTAGATCTTGGACTAACAAATAAATTAATAATTGGACCAAAAAATTGAATTTAGGAATTGGGTTGAGTTGGGTTAGTTAGGCATGGACTTGACTTGTGAGTTGGATCATTAATCACTAAATTAGTTAATTTGCTAATTTGTTTAGAAAAAAAATTTAATTAACTCATTATAAAAAAATTTAAAAATTATTTAAATTTAATTCTTGGTTGTACTCAAATCTATTGGTTCTCGATTCAAATACTCGTTCGAATATTTCGCTTATGAAGAGCCCTCGGTTCGGTTCCAGTTCGGTTAGGAAGTTTAGTTTAGTCCTAATTGTAGTTTGGTGAAAGAGGTGATGATGCTGGATTTGATGTGGTGGCGGCGGTGGCGGTGCTTCTGGCGTTGCTTTTGCTTTGAAGGGGACGTCAATTAGATGGTTTTGTGGGTGGTTTTGCAAATAGGGGAAGTGGTATGTAGTGGTTGTGGTGTTTTATTTTTTGTTGGATAGTGGTTATGGTTGTTAGGGTTGTGCCTGTGTCTGTCTAAATTGTTGGCGGTGGGGCATATTGATAATGATGGCACTATTAGGCTGTGTTGATGGTGGGGCATGTGACCAACTATTTGACTATTTATGATCAACTATTTAATTGTGACTTAGAATTTTTATAATTTGTGATTAAAAAATAATTCGTGACCGATAATTAAGAGTGTGTTTGATATATATTATTTTGGAAGAATGTATTTTGAAATAGTAAATTGATGGAGAATTTATGGTTGAAAAAGAAGGAAATGTTATTGATGTGATGGAAAATATTATTTTATTGAAGAATGTGTGATTGAAAATGAGTAGAAGAATGAGAATGAGAAATTTAATGTGGGCCAAACGAGGGCTAAGTTGTAACCCATAAATTTTTTGAATTGTGATCGATAAAATAAATTGTGACCTATCAATTTTTTTTATTGTGACCATAAAATAATATATGACCAATTAATTTGATAATTGTGACATTGAGACCTATAAGTACACATTTGTGATAATTAATTATATAATTATGGTCTTAATATATTTAATTAATTAAGGTTTGACTTGTGATTTTTCCCTTTTTTTTGAAGTACGGCTATTGGACTTTTATGAGAATGTTAAGAAATATCTGGAATAAACTCTAATTACTTTTAATATTTCAATTATATTACTACTACTTTTTAATTCAATAAATATTGTCTTTTTAAATACATACACAAACACGCCCGTCAACACAGTGACACAAGCAAATATCGACAACCTTCGTCACCAAAATCGCAACCTCTCACCACCGTTGTTGTTCCTTCCTTCGCCATAATCGCGACCATGACCCCCATTATTTGAAACATGTATGAATTTCTACTTCTATTTTCAACTTTGATTGACTTTTTTCTATTTTAAGAAATTATTTTTTTCCTGTGATTTGTGATGGTGGTGAGATTGGTGATGACCAATGATTGTGAGATGGTGATGCTCATGGCGGTGGTTTTTTAAAGGTGGTGAGATGGGTGACGATGTTGTTTTTGTTGGGTTGTTGGCCTGCATTGATTGGAATTTGTTATTGAAATCTAAAATGAGCATGATGGTTTCGACACAACTGAGCTTACATTTTGCAAGGGGAAATGTAGAAGTGAAGAGAAAGAGACGATTGATAGAGGTTGTGTTGTTGTTGGACTTAGTTTCAACACCGAAGTAGGTGGATATTAGTTGAGTATCAAGTTGAGTTGTGGCTGTCTTGGTTGTGATTGAGTAACACAATATGTTATAAATGGTGGCGACAATGACGATGAAGACGTTGTATCACGACGTATACAAGTGGTGGCGGTAATGGTTATGTAAGATTACAATTGTAAAACTTTGTTACAAGTGATTGTAGCACTGATATTGGTGGTGGCGGCGGCGGCGACTATGGTAAAAGTAAGCAGTGGAATGTGTAGAACACCACGTTACAAGTGGTGGAGGTTTTGACAATGACAATTGAAACCAATGGTGGAATGAGAGTAACATAACACACGGTAACAAAGTGTAAGCGTGTTATAAAATATGTAGTTAAAATTAAAATTAAAAAAAAAAAAAGAAAAGCAACAATATTTTGAGAATAATTTTGTGACATAGTTTTTTAACTTCTGAAATAGTTTTTTAAATGTATTGTTCCGTTTTAAATTTCCTTATTGGATAGAACTATAACTTGCATCTTATCATAAGGTTACTTTGAATTAAAAAAGCTAATTAGATTTAGTTCTCGTTATTTATAAGAAGCTAGAAGTTTTATAAACAAACAAACTTTATAAATCTTTATAAATTGTCAAGATCTCCAAGTCAAATTACCAAGAGAATTAGTAAATACGGAACATATTTTGATCCATTGTTGAATCTTGAAGATGAACTTGCAATATCTTTACGTTTGGCTTTTTGCTCTTTAATCTTGATTGCTTCAATTCATTCGTGTTGATTTTTTTTATTATTGATTGCAGGTTCTTGATTTTATCTTCAATATGCTTTCTTTTTTATATTCTCGTATTGATATGATGGCTCCAAAAAATAAGAATAACATATGGATTGACCATAACTCTATATATAACTTTGAGAAATATTCATATATCAGGTGCAAATTATAGGCCAATTCAAAAATCAGACAATAAATTTAAATTTTCAAAACTCAGGTGATACTAAATAATTAAAAATATTTTTTAATTAAAAATATTAAAGTTACAATTATATAATTAATAGTTACAATTATATACTTATAGATCACAACTTATTTATTTGTTATATATTATCAAATTAATTTTCGATCACAATTTATTTATTGGTCATAAATTACAATTTTATAAGTCAAAATTTATTTAATGACCACATATTTTCAAATTATTTTTCAATCACAAATTGTCGAATTTTTATGTTACAAATATCCAAATAGTTGGTCACATACACCAAACACTCCACCCCCATATCCCCAATCTCAATCCACTACCAATACTTGATCACAAATCAATTATAAAGTTGGTCACAAACACCTAAATATTTGTCACAATTTATTTATTGATCACAAATTAATCAAATAATTGGTCACAAATGCCCACAACCACCGCACTCATTGTCTGACAACCACCAACATCACCATTGTCGCCCACCACCATTTCAACAACCAAAATCAACGCATCATCGCAATCAACCATCTGTAGCACCACGACCACCACCGCAACGCAACCACCATCCCAACAAAAAGATTCCCAAACCTGCAGCCACCACCCCCACCTTATAGCACGACAACCATCACCCTAATAAAAAACGCCCAAACCCACAGCACCATCCCACCGCACAATTAACCCGGCCAATATCCACAAATCACAACCACCACCACCACCTCATCAAATCAACCATTTTCTTCACCTCTACCACACCACACCACACCACACCACAACCACAACCATCAACACAACACAACGGATGAAGAGAAAATAGACGAAGAGAAAACAGAAAGAATTTGAAGCGCACCATCACTACTGCAAGAATCGCGCTGCACACGAAGCAGTAACGATTGGCATGCATCGCTACTGCTTCGTGCACAGAGGGGTCACGCTTTGCCGTTGATCATGCGGCACGAGCGATGAATCTGAGCCTATCCCGCACGGTACCGCTACTATCGATCGTCAGCTTAGATGTAAGATGATGTAGTAGAATATATTGGTGTGAAATGAATTAGGTAGGTTAATTAATTTAATAATATTAATATTAATATTAAAAATAAATCATGATCTAATTTTTGTATAAATAATTCTTAAACCTGATTTTTTGAAATTAGAAATTAAAAAACATGGTTTGGTCTAATTTCCACCAATGTTATTAAAACCTTCCCGACCCGATAAATCGGTGACTCGGGCCCCATTTCGAGCCGAAAAAGCTCATACTATGTAAATGCAAGTGGCCCAATCAAAAATCGAATTTTACCGGGTCAATTAGCCGGTTTTATACAACTATCGGGCCGGTTCGGCCCCTTCGATTTTTTAACCAAATTTCAAAACTTTTCTCCATTGAAATTTTAGGGGACTAAAGATTTGAACAATTGCCTTCTAACTAATTAGAACATGACCTTACCACCAAAGCAATCAACACTTTGTTGTTCTTTTGTGTAATAAACAATATATATAACCTATGAACAATTTGTTGTCTTTTGAAAATATTTTTAATAAAATTTGTCCAATATTTTAATTTATTTTGTAATACCAAAAAATTATTTTACATACTTATTTTGTTTGAGAATTTTAATTTAAGCTAAAATAAATTGAATAAATAATAAACGTAAATTATTGGTCAATAACTAAAATAAATTGAATAGATGTTGGCAATGCTTTTGTAAATAAATCATTCACATTGTCACTTGAACGAGTTTGTTGAATATTGATGTAGCCATTTTTTTAAGCTCGTGTGTATTAAAGAATTTTGGAAAAATATGTTTCGTCATGTCCCTTTGATATAATTTCCTTTGAGTTGTGCAATACAAGCTGCATTATCTTCATACAAAATTGTTGGATTATCTTTTGTTGAAACTAATCTGTATGACGCTTGGATATGATGGGTCATGTTCCTCAACCACATACATTCTCGATCTGCTTCATGGATTGGAATAATTTCATAATGATTTGAGGATATTGCTCTTAATGATTGCTTCACAGATCTCCAATCTCCATGATATAACTGTTCCTCTATGTGTAAAGGCATATCTTGTTTGTGATTTAGTTTTATGTGGGTCAGAGAGATAACATGCATCAGCATATCCCACTAAAGCAAATCCCGACTTTTGAGAATAAAATAATCCCAAATCAATAGTACTCTTTAGGTAACGAAAAATATGTTTAACACCATTCTAATGTCTTTGTGCTAAGAGCTATATCTTGTAATGAGATTTACAGAAAAAGCTATATCAGGTCAAGTATAATTTGTAAGATAAGCTAATGCTCCAATTGCACTAAGATATAGTACTTCAGGACCAATAATCTTTTATCCATCTTCAAGTGGACGAAAAAGATCATTTTTTATATCAAGTGATCGAACAACCATATGTCATGCCAATGGATGTGCATTATCCATATAAAATCGTTTTAAAACTTTTTCTGTATATGTAGATTGATGAACAAATAATCTTTTTGTGAAGTGTTCAATTTGCAATTCGAGACAGAATTTAGTTTTTCCCAAATCTTTCATCTCAAAATTCATTTTTCAATCTACAGTTTTATTGAACTCTTCAGATGTTCCAATTAAATTTAAGTCATCA
>CAIGRL010278790.1:0-22987 GCA_903798325.1 Fraxinus xanthoxyloides
ATATTTCATAGGATCCACAAATACTACTCACTTCTCCATTCATTTACCCCTGATTATAAACACTACCCTTTGTTTCTAGAAAACGACTTTAAAGCTACAGCCAAGCTCTGTCATAGGAAAACCAATTCACACAATAGGAAAACCAATTCACACAATAATGTTATTCAATCAATCTTTTACTTCTAATGGACCCACTACTTAAATATGCAGTTCTGATGCATGATACTGTATTCCAACTGAATCCATGAGCTTTTCAGCACTCTAATATTAATTTCAGCTTTGCTACAGGTACACTCTGGTTGATAGTATGGTTGACGTTGTGTGAGGTGGCCAACATTTTTGCCCTTTATCTTAAAAACACTTTAAAAAATCAATGGCACAGAGTTCGACAACACGCACAATGTCAACAAAAATGTCACCCATGAATGTACAAATAGCATAACTTTATTTACACGTGGAGGAAAAACTGAAGAAAACAACAGTACAAGTACCTCTAGCTAAATCATCTTGCCCGTAAAAGAGAACATAGAATCATGGGTGAATTCACCCAGTATTCAATAATTCACATGGCCGCCACAAACATCAAAAAATTCAAACAAAATGCAAAAAGTATTTTAGACGTCTACAATAAAGTGAAGGTCTCTGTGTGTGTGTGTGTGTGTGTGTGTGTGAGAGAGAGAGAGAGAGAGAGTCGACCTATCGGTAAATCAAAATGCTTTCAGGTTGAAACGTTTTTTGATTTCCTCAAAAAGTTTTCTTTTCTTTTTTTTTGGCCCTTGGAAAATTATTTTTCTTCTCTCTCCGGGTGGAGGGCGGAGGGATTTCACAGATAGTCTGACAACAACTACAATCAGCTAAGGCCATTTTGGTAGCGTTATGTCAGGGAATGGAAAATCCATTCCAGCTTTTTCTTTCCTCAACTGTGTTTTGTAAGTCAATTTGGAGCAGAAAAGAATATTCCCATAGAAGGCATTCTAGGAAAGTATTAGGGTGCTCATTCCTCCGCAGTCAATGTCACCACGTTTCATCTTCAGCCCTACCCATCCTCTTCAATACTCAATGCATCTCCATCTTCCACTCCCTCAAGTAGATCACATTTTATTGTTTGGGCAGAGATTTGCCATAATCAGCCAGCAAAGCCAGCAAGTTTGAATTTTTTGGTAAGTTTTAGTTTAATAAATTGAATATTCATTGGAAAAAAGATGTACATTGCCTATTGCTTTGTCCTAAAGTGTTTTGGAGAATACAATTTGATGGTTTCAAAATTTCGATTGTCAATGGTGTTTGTTGCAATTGGCACAGGAAATGGATTTGATCCTTCTATCTTGGTTTCTTTCTTTTTCTTTTTTGATGTTTGTAGTGAACAAAGAATTGGAACACTCATTTCCACCTCCATCATCACCATTCCATCAAAGAGTTCAGCTACCAAAAGCCATCTAAAAGTGTATCTTCAGAATTAACAGAAAAGGAGACGAACTGGCACAAATAAGAAGAGGACGGCAAGAAATATTTACCAATCTGTAAGTACCAGGCTTGACCACTCTGCCAACATCAATGAAGTCAAAAAGATACTGCAAAAACAAATCAAGCAAGGTTGTGAACAAGAAAATAAGTACAAAACCAAAGATCCACCTCATCCATACCTGCAGCTTGTCTGACTTAAGAAAGCGCCGACCCATCCGACTGCCATCGGGCATTCTCACAAGAATGGTAACAGCATTGTCATCATCTGGAGTTGGTTCCAGAGGTAGGGAAGCTTCTTTTTCAGCTAATTGTCTATCGAGTTCCTGGCCAGTGATCGCAATACATAAAGGTCTAAACTCTAAAGCAGAAACTGTTACTAAAAAGTAAATCTCATTAACCTACTAGGCCATTGGAAGAGAAAAGCAACCAAAATTATTAAACCTTACTAAATATAAAATATGCCTTTCCCAAGACCTCCATCAATAACATCAATGATGCCAAAGAGATTCAAAATGTAATCATTAGATCAACAATTCGGGCAAACCTCATAGCCTAAGTGAAAACGAGCCTCAAGCATTTTAAAGCTAAGCAGTTGGAGGGTTTACTAGTTCATTCTTTGATTCTTTTTTCTCTTATTACTTCGACACTTTTCTGGAGATTGGGAAGCTCTCAACCATACAGTATTGTAAGACCAGACTGGTTCAACCAAAAAACCACCTGGTTTTCATGAAAATCCGTGACCCAGTTGAACCAATGGTTCATTGTTGAGGAAAAATCTACTGGTTTAACACTTTTACTTGCATTTGGACTCTCCGTTTCAGCTTTTACCCTGCATGTTTACCCTTGGCCCTAAATTTTTCTAGCAACAGAACATGGCTCTCTCAATTTGAATTGAAAAATTAACTTCTTGTAATTTTAATCAACCTTCTTCAATCCATACTTGACTCGCAGGTTGAATCATGGGATTGTTCGTTGAACCAGTGACCCACCTCTTTGCCCTCTTCGTTCAAATCAAAACCTATGCTTCCATACCCCCAATGGCACTTTGAAGAATATTTTCAAGTGCAATTAATGAAAATACAATAACTTCTTCCTGATATATAAGAGGTTAATGCAAGCCAAACATTGTTCATTGAACACTAGCTATGAATGCAAAATTCCAATAGGTATTAAATTTCGACTCAAGTAATAATATAGAAAAGAAATGGTTTACCACTCATTTCATGGCTTCTCAGAACTAGCAACTAAAGGGCTGAGCAAGCACTTTCCATGTAAGAGACCACTTCTAAGTAGAACTTTAAGCATGCATTAGGAGAACATTGAAAGAAGTTCAGCTAGTATGTACATAATTAAAATAAAATTTTAAAAAATCATCTCGTGAAAAAGTTCTCCTGGACCCTGGTATGGTATGTGCGTTTTATTTTAAAATTTTATTATCACATATTTATATCTCAACACTATTGATATAGATAATCAATATGCTTTACATTTAACAATAGCTTTCACACTTTTTTCTTGATTTTAATTTAGTTCATTATTAGGCTCAATTCAGAGACACTACTCTAGAATTGACATGCTATGCAGTCAAAGGTTTATGTCTTACTAGTTCAACTTCTCAATGTAGACTGCATTGGAGAAAGTTCACTCAAGTCCATACCACTGCTTGACCACAAAGAGGATTAATCCTTCAATTCCTTCTTTTGCAAAATGTATAATAAGAATAAAGTCAGTAGAAGAGGACGTCCTTCAGTTGTGGATAACTTGTCAGGCGATGATGGATTGTTGAATAAGACTGTGAAAGTCCATCAAACACATTTAAGATTAATGATATTGATCTCAATGTGATCTTTCTGGCAGAGAGAGCTACACCAATGCCAATATAATGTTTTAGGCAAATGTACTTATTCTCTAATTGGAATGTGTATTTGTTCATCTTAGTTATCAAGTTAGACTAACGAAATTTGTGTTTTGCATTTATAAGGGGAAGGTGTAGACACCACTTCAAGTTGAGGATAACAACAAAAAATTGAAATTGAAGAGCATGACGAGGAATGCTGATAATTCTATTGACGATTGTATATAAAGTTAAGATATGGATCACCTTAAGGCTTTTCTAGATTGGTTGTGGATTACTAATATTCCTATGTTTACTATTCTGAGGATTTATTATTTGTTATTTTATTGATTTATTTTATATTTGTTTGCAAGTTAGACATATAATTTGTCAATATGTTTACTTATGAATTCTATATCTATGATTTACTATGAGTATACATTTCATATATATTTTATGCTATATTTCATTGGTTCGTATCAAGGCTTATACCACAAGACATTTCCCAGCTTCACAGAGGCAAAATGCGTTGATGCTTGATTTTTAAACTTTGGTCATGAATAGTGCGAAGTGTAGGTTACAACCATGTCCAGGGATAACATTCCCTAATGTGTTCTATTGTCTAGAAATAACTCGAAGAGGCAAAGCATAGCATCAAAATTCAAGAGTATATCTATCAAAGTTATAGTCAAGTATGAAACCATGAGCTTTAAAAAGATACTGTCCAGGCAGGAAATATAAAGCAAATCAGAATTCAATCAAGAGCAAGAGAAGTGTTGTTGAAGTGCTTTCAACTATCACCTATAATAAGCTATGGTCAATGGAACAAAATTTCAAAATTAAATTACCCGTTCCTCTTCCAGTCTCCTATGCATTTCCTCCTCTTTGTGTCTCTCTTCTGCAATAGCAGCTTCAGCATCTTCCTTGGCCTTCAATTCCTTCTCTCTGTCAGCTTGTAATGCAGCAAGAAATTCGTCATCCTGCGTGTAATCACAGATTTAGAATCAAGGATGATGGAACTGTAGCCACCAATGCATTCTCATTACACGAACCTGTTGTTCTCGAATCAACCGCTGAGCAGTAAGAGAGGGTGAGGGAGGACGAGGTACATGCCTTTGGTGAAGACCCATACTTCTATCTAAATCATTATGCATGAGCTCATGGGGTGAATAACGGAAGTTATACCCACGCCCTTCAGGAATCCCACCAAACATTGCAGCCTCAAGCATTACAGCTTCATCATGCTCCTCAGATGAGATGCCACCCCACTTAAAGGACATATGTTCATCAAAGCATAAATATCAGTGCTCATAAAAAAAATAAAAAATGAAAAAAACAATTAAGCTTCATTTTCCAGATGATTACATAAATGTGAGATAAAGTGAGGCTACGACCAAAATAAATGTTTACTTAAATAACTAATAAGCCTCCTTTCAAAAAAATAACTAATAAGCCTAGCCAAACATATTTGAAGTTCAAAAAGTTGGTCAAAGTAACGCTCTCTCAAATATGGACTTTTTTCTTAGAAGTTGTTTATTTTTTTGAACTTCAGTACAAAAATTTGATAAAATATAAGCACGATCTTTACATTCAAAAAAGCTAAATTAACTTATTTTTCAGCTTAGCGAAATATGTTCCTAATGTGTGAATATGGAGAAACTTATGTTACCTCATCAGAGGGAAAGACACTTTCATTCTGCTGTGACTGATGAAGATTATCATGCTGACTTGGTGGTGGGGTAACTTCAACTCCTTCAAAAGAATCTGAGGACATATGCCTTTGCTTAACTAGCGGCTGCTCTTCTACATCTGCTTCATTTTGGATGGAAGAGCTTCCGATCTCCAATCCAGATTGCCTAAAAGTACCTCGTCAGAAGATCCAAATACTTGACACTCAACAATTATGTCAATGCATTCATCATGTGAATTATTGTACCCAACATGCAAACAAAGAAAGAGTAACTCCAGCCAAAGTCATCAGAAGAAGAACTCTATCAAAACATTGACGAGAAAGGGGGCACATACCTTCCACTTGAGGATTTTAGTTTCCCCAGCTCCTCCATCTCAGTTGATTTCTCAGCTTCCAGGTCTAATGCTCCAATTTTTCCTCCCTGCAATGATTTCTCTTGCTCTGCTGTCTGGATTAACTTCATGTTAATGAAATAACAATGATAATTCAAAAAAATGTTGGCATAAAATTGACTAGTGTACCTTCAGCGATGATGAAACCACATGATGAAATTCAGCATCTTCTGGATGCGACTGCCTTGGCTGAGGCATGGGATCCCTAAGATCCTGTATCAGAATGAAATATACCATTAATGAAATTGACGGAGCTCAAGGATGAAACAACTCGCACAATTGAAACCACAACATACACTGTAATTGGCAAGTTGCTGCTCTGACATAGCAGCATCCTGCTTAGAAGCCTCGATAGCTGCCCGAACCATCTCTTCTTCTATATCTTTATTGTAGTCGGCCTCATCAACAATAGTCGGAGCACTCATAGGACCATTAGGAACATTGGCTTCGTCATCGTCAATTATGACAGTCCCTTGGGTTTCTTGACCATGATCTCGGGCACTTTCAGTTACATCTTCAATAGTAGGAGCACTACCAGAATCACCCAATGGTCCATTCCCATCTTTCACTTCAATAGGAATCCGCCTCACTTCTCTTGGATGTGACACAGAAGGTGAACCACTTGTAAAATCAGTTCCCCTATCAAATATACTTCCGGTAAAGTTGGGACCAAGTAGAGAAAAAGTATTCGCATCTCTAGTGGACAGTGGAAACGAGAAAGGAGGTATATGGGATTCAACTTTGATTGGATCATCAATGTCCATAACATCGCCATGAGGAGCCACAGAGGATGCCTGATTTGTTCTGAAAATGGGAAAACAACTATATACTTAAGAATTTAGTTAGACAAAAGGAAAGAAAAACAAAAGAAAGCTATAAAAAGACACTGTAAAATATTACATGTTTCTGTCCCTGGCACTGAAATGTGCATTAACAGCTTCGTTGAGGCTGCCATGATGCTCCTGCTTACACAGCATATAAAACTATGAAGTTAAAAGGAAAAGGAAAGAAGCCATAAAAAGAATGTGAAAAAAGAGCATTAAAACAATGACAACAGTATAGTTCAAAACTTAAATTCCTCCAACAAAACAAATTGAAAGCTACTGAAAACATTGTGATCAATATCGGAAGTGTGAGACAATAAGAAAGAATTAAAGTTCCTCATTTCTGGATCAAAGATTATGATACAATAATAGACGTGTTAACATTCTGGGCCAATAATAAATCTAATATAAGCCTTCTTTCACTGAATTTGTCGACAATACAGTTGGTGTTCAATGGTGAGCCTTTCTATAGAATTAAAAGGGTACAAGAATTGGTTATGATGATGCCAAAAACACCTAGATGAATGATGGTTTACTAGCATCTGATTTTTTTATTTTTTATTATAAAGAAAAAACAAAAAACAAAATAAAAACTACTGTTTTGGCCATATATAAGAGAGAACCTGAAGTATATTATAAATTCACACATTGAACTGAACAAGTACGAGGTAGGTAAGCAAACTACCATTAGGTCAAATAATCCTAAGGCCAATCATAATCAAGTAAAAATATTATTGAATGAAGTTTTGAAATGAAACGACAAGACAATTAAAAGCATTATGACAAAGAACATGAAAAATTAAGCCCAGGCTTCAGCAGCAGACAAATAACAATCAGTCATTAATTCACATACATCTTTCCATAAGTTTATTAAGACTATGACTCATTTTCGTGTTGTCCATAAATCTATATTTCTCCGACTCCATAGAAATTTCTCATAGGGAAAACTTACGTGAAATAGAACTTCTTGAACGAGAAGATGTATTACTCAGTTTGGTAGGTATGTACTCTTTCTACATCTCATTTTTCTTCTTTAATTTCAGTACTTAGAGCTTAGACACATTATCATGGTTCGAGACTTAAGTTACAGAGAGGGAGTGTCAAAAGTTGAAGTTGATTGAGAGTTTCAGCATCTTAGAGAATTTGGGGAACTTTGTCGAGCAAGTTATCTAGTTTTTATTTTTTGCAGTTTTCTAGCAGAATACATAAACGGGAAAAAGTAATTGCTAGCACTCATAGATCTTTCTCTATGGCTTATCATCTAATCCTTTTACATATCCTAAAAATCATCGCCTTACCCCTCTTGTCTGATCTCTGCCATAGCTTATCTATCTGTGTGTTCTACACCAACCATCAGGAAACTATCTTCCTTAATACCATAAACGCGTCCACCATTCTCCAACTAGCCATCAACATTATTTTATACCACAGTCAACGCATGTAACTTACAGATTTTAGATTTTGAACTGAGAACAATTTAGTTAATGGAAGAAATTTGTGACTTAGTTCCTAACAAGTGACATTTGGCATTGCACTTTGCAACTATACTTTTGCTGGTGCAATTATGCTGATAGGGTATCGTTCTAGCAGGAATTGTTTCTAACAAATATAAAAACAACAGATAAAACAGGTCACTCTTCTATTGCAAAGAGCAAGAAATTCCTGAGCCTGACAGTTTCTTTATAAAGAGCATCTTGTGCAAATTTAGCATCTTTAGATTTAAAGAGCGAAAAATTTTGAACACTATAACAATACTCTTTATTTTGCTTTTTTTTTTTATTTAATTAACATTCATTGTCTTTCCTTTATCTTTTATTTAATATATATTCTTTAAATGTCAATGCAAAATCAATTCAAATATGACTTGAATAAAAAATAATGCAGCATCGAAATTTTTAACTTACTAAATGATTGATTATAAAGTATAAAGACTGAGTTTAGCCCAAAGCCACCCTTTATTTTAAAAATTAAAATAAAGAGTCTATTGGAACCTATTTTAAGCATTGATCTTGTATTTAGAGAGTCACTTGAATATGTCCTTACTACATGGAGAGTACTGGCTCTTGGGAAAAAAAATTACAACTGGCAGGGTATGCAAGCCTAAGCTTCTTTAAAATCAGTGAAGCTTTTCCTACTTGTCCTTGAGTGTTTACACCATGTTAGCGTATAAATTTAAATTCCAATCACAAGGTTTTCTAAATGCATTCAGCATAATACACCAAAAGGAAGCAAATTAGTTGTCGAGATGTCAACCTAATTGTATGTGTCTGTGGGGTGAAGGATGATGGCTTAAATCCTCCATGATACAGCATATTAGAACTTTTTCTTGACAGGAAAAGAAAGGGGGCATGTGACAAATGCAAAAATAGCTAGTATTATGATTCATCATCACCAAACCCATATAGAAAACACCAAAATTAAAAACGTGCGCATACAGAATTTGCTAAAGCTAACAGAAAACTGAATCACATAAACTAGCTATAGTTCTTTCAACTCGATAGAAAATATATTAAAAACAAAACCGTAATATTCACTAGCTAATTAATCACACCATTAACAGTTACTAATATAACATATTAGAGACTGTTAAGATTTGGAATTCCATCTTAAAAGGTCAACCTCATTAAGAGGAGTAGTCCAAGATATTTATTAATTGGTCTTTGTCATCATCATTTATCGACGTGGGATATATATCCGTTAACAGAGACCACATATTCAACAATTAACGGTGCTAAAAAAATCACTCAGTTTAGTATTAATATTAATATTTCAATCCAGAAATCTAATTTAACAGTAAAAATTACCTCAAGTTTCTGAACAGCAGTGGCCTCAGAAACGCCGGTGATGCTCATGAAAGTCTCGATTTCCCCTTGATTAGCTCTCTCCATTTTCTCTGAAAGAAAAATTATTTTTTGAATGTTTTCTGAGTTCAAACTATAAAACAGAAAACTTCAATTTTTTGCTTCAAATAATATTCTAATTTGTTGGTTGTGTTCTTGTAGTGTGAAATTGGAGAAGAAAAATCGGATTAAATTCTACAGAGGTGGATGATTGCATTTGCAGTTTTGGTAAATAAAATGAAAGAGACCGCCCCTTGTGTAATATTCCAAACTCGCACGCCAACTCTTCCCCTTTCTCTTGTATTGTGCTTCTTGTGGCTTTCGAAATTTTCATATCTTGGGGAATAAGTTGCTCTTTATTTTCGTACTTTTTTTAAGGGAAAATGAAGATTTTTTCTGATTGTACAGAAAGAAGAAAAAATAAAAAAAACCACCGTAAATAAAGAGATACTAACGTAGGGGAGCCTTTTGTGAATTAAATATTGAAAAAAAAAAAATTTAACCCCATCTATATTTGTGTTTTCTGGGGTTTTTTATGTTAAAATTTGAGTTTCCATCTTAAAAGGTCAATCTTATTAAAAGAAATAGTTCAAACTCTTATAAATTGATCTATGTTTTCATTTTTATTCGAAGTGAGATTTTATCCCTTGACATGCCCCTGCAAGATGGTGGTTCGTTTGAGTAGATCAATCTTAAAATCCGTGTACTCAATTTTTTTTAGTTTTAATCGGATCGAACTGTTGTTTGAGTTTAACGGACTCTGATACCATGTTAAGATTTGAGGTTCTATCTTAAAAAGTCAACATTATTAAAAGAAATAACTCAAATTCTTATAAATTGATCTATGTTTTCATCTTTATTCGAAGTGAGATTTTATTCCTTGACAGACATGCCCCTGCAAGATGGTGGTTCGTTTGAGCACATCAATCTTGAAATCCGTGTACTTAATTTTTTTGAGTTTTAATCGAATCAAATTGTTGTTGGAGCTTAACGGACTCTGATACCACGTTAAGATTTGAGATTTCATCTTAAAAGGTCAACCTTATTAAGAGGAGTAGTCTAAACTCTTATAAATTGGTCTATGTTATCATCTTTATTCGATATGAAATTTTATCCCTTAATATTTTGTGGATTATATTCCGTAAATTCTCCAAAAAGAATTACTTATTTCGAAAGTAATTCTATCGTTATGGCTCATAGACATTGCTTGGAATCTTCAGCTACTTGATAGTTGGAAGTACGCTCAAAGTTTGGTTTGGATTCTTTCTAATAAAGTAGATGCACATAAAATTTTGAGCTTTTGTCCTAAACAACTAAAAGAGACAGTTTTTCCTTTACTATTGAAAATACACGTGTCGATAAAACATGTAGTCAAACTATACGACGCCGTTTATGATTTGCTTTCACTCTTTCTCTCAGCGTGCGAGATAGTCCGACCACTTTTCATCGCTGTGAATCCTCCCTCCATTTACATTTCCGCGAAATCATTCCGAAGCCGCGAAGCCTTGATTTCATGTTTCTTTCGAAGTCGCAAAAGCCTTGATTTCTTGCTCATCAGCCTTGATTTCCTATTTCTTTCGAAGTCACAGAAGACTTGATTTCCTACTCCTCAGCCTTGATTTCCTACTCCTCTCTGCGACTCTTTCTCTCTTCTTCTGTGAAATACGTCTGAGTACCTTTCCTCCATTTTCGTTGGGTTTGCCCGTTGATTTTTAGCTGATAATATGAGCAGAATCACTCCGAAGCCACGGACCCCCTGATTTCCTCCTCCATAGCGCGACACCTCTTCCTTCTTCGCCGTCCGAGCGTGTTAAAGCAACTCTCAAGGTTGTCTGCTTCTTGGTTTGGTTGGGTGTAGGACATTGCTTCCAATTTTTTCGGTTAGGGTTTTGGGAAATTTGATTTGGGGATGAAGGGATTGAATTATTATGATACTCAACAGTATGTATGGCTAAAAAACTGATAGTTTTCGCTGGTTGATTCATCTTTGGTTTTGCAACATTTTGTAGGGCTAGATGGGTTTGAATGTATGCTGAGAAAATCCCATACTCAGGATAGGCTCAAATCAGATAGAAAGGAAAAATATGAAAAAGATATATCTCCAGTGCATTTGATATTATTTAAAGTTAGCTTTTTCAAATTCATTTTCTTTCTTGTTTTAGCTTGCTCTTATCCATTTTCAATCATGTGCTTATGGCTGTTAGTTTCGTTTTAGTATCTAAGTGTAGAATGTCTGTTGTTATTTCTTAAAGGCAACTAAAACACGGTAGAAGAATTTCCTATAACTTGTGATTAAATTCTGTAGGTTTTTTTTTTTGGCATAAGCATGTGAAAGTTGTTTCTTCTGCTGGTGAATGTGTTATTGTCTTTTCTACTATTCTAACGATATATTTAATTAAATGTAGTTATTTATCTTATGAACGGTGATGGTAGTAGTGGAAATTGTGAAGTTCGCAAAAAACGTAGAAGAGAAATTTATGCTAGAGGAAAAGAGAGTCAGAATTCACGTCGTCGAGAATTATATGCCCAATCAAGAGAGTTGCGCGATGCTCGTTTACAGGAAGTGGGTACTCAAAGAAGAGCAATTGCAACAGATATTTGTCATCCAAGAATAGTGGAAGAAGGTGTTTGCAGAGAGTTTACTTATACAAATAATTTCATATATTGAGGTTGTTTTTATATATGTTAATTGATCAGTTTTTTACCAAATTGTTTGACTGTAGATGTTGAGCTTCAAGTTCAAGGTGATGCAAATAATATTCGACATCAAAATGTTTTCGACAACGAAAGTAAGTATTTTTACCTTTCCGTTACCTATTTTTTAGCATGAAATTTCCTTCGGCAAATGCTTCCATCTTTACATGCCAACAATATTTCTATCTCTTGATCTCAACGCCGAGTTATTTTATTGTAGTTGGCAACTGTAGTTATACTTCATCTTCAACGTCTAGAATTCGTACACCAGATGACAATAGTCTAACTGCCTGTGAGGACCCCCGACTTAGATTTACTGAAGATGATGATGAAGGTATGCTAAATAACCGCAAGCTACAAACTTTTGTTTGCAAAACATTCCTATTGAATGACATGTCCTTGTCCAACCAACAATTTGTTTACATTGTGGTGCAAAAAAATTCCATGGAGAGAGTAAAGGATTTTGTTGTTCGGATGGCAAAGTTAAATTGCGTATGCATAGTGTACTTGATAAATTATATGAATTATTTACTTCAAATTCAGTCGAATCATTGAATTTCAAAAATATTGTGAGAAGTTATAACAACCATTTTGCATTCACATCTTTTGGCGTTAAATACGATAAAGATTTATGCAAGAGAAATAAAGGCATTTATACATTTAGGGTTCAATGACAGGTTTATCATTATATAAACCAGTTGTTACCATCTAACAATAACCCAACCTATTTACAGTTATACTTCTATGATACCGAAAATGAATTATCAAATCGATTGAACATCTCAGATAAATTTTGTGAATCAACTTTACAAATGTTAATTAATATCTTAAAGATTAATCCTTACTCTAGATTTTTTCGTTCGTTAAGCAATATTGATAGTTTACATACTTGTCGAATACAAATAAGATGTGATTCAGGCCTAGATCAAAGAGTTTACAATACTCCAACAGCTTCACAAGTAGCCTCAGTTTGGGTTGATGATGATCAATCTACAAATAACAAGATTCGTGATATTTCAATTTATGGTCGTTCCGGTGATTCGCATAGAGTGTATTATTATTTTGGTTGTTATGATCCCCTTCAATATCCATTGATTTTTCCTTTTGGTGAATCTGGATGGCATGAGGGAATTGAAAGAGTTAATAAACATACATTTCATCCTTCTACTGAAGACAACTTTTTGAATATCAATAACATAAATTCTGCATCCGCGTTGATTGAGAGAGAGAGTAATGCGAAAATTTGTTTTCTATTAATTTTAATTTTTCTTATGTCATTATGATTTAATTTATAAATTTTTATCGTGTAGTCATGAAGAAAGGAAAGAAAAGGTCGCAAGTGTCTTGCAGAGAAGATTGGAAAGAAAAGTTTCCATACAATCATTTTGACAATGTGGGATACTTATGTGGAAAAAGAATGCATCATACTTGCAGAGAAGATTGCTAAAAAACCTGTCATCGTAGCTAATCAGTTGAAAGTTTCATCTTTCAATGATGATAACTGATATTCCTTTCTATCCAACCTTTTTTTATATATAGATATGGATATCTATACAGAGAAGGATTAATATTAGTCTTTCATGCCGGCCTTATATGGTCAACTAAAATAAATAGCACCTTCTTCATAGATGCTACTTTTAACCAAGTTGCAGAGTTTAGAGGATGGTAAATATTTTACAATAATTCATTTTAACTTTCTCAACCTCTCCTTTCTTAGTGAATAGTTATTTTTTTGTGATCAATTATTATGTCATCAAGGGTGGAAGCACATGCCGAAGAGTTGAACAAAATGACATTGGGAAAGCTATGTCTTACAGTAGCACCAACAAAGTTGTCTCCTCCAGCCCACAAGAAATTTACGCAGATAGAATATATAAAAGGCCGTTTATTGGGGGTAATTTATTTTAAATGTCTACTCACTATTTATTTCTCTAAAATTTCTGTTGACAATTAATCTTTCCAAAGCGGAGATACTTTTGGATCACAGTAGCAAAACAAACTTTCTGGTATATGTCGTGTAGCAACTGCAATAGAGTCAACCACGCAAATTTTGGTGAAACTTTCCAGTGCATTTACTGCAAATATCAGTCGTCAAAAGTTGTCCATCGGTGATGCTACAACTTGACCAGTATTCTTTCATTTCAATCTAACATCTTCAATGATAATGAAGTCAATTTCCACTGTTATAGGGCAAATGTTAATGTTCAGCTAGAGGATGCCAATGGAATCTTGATAGCAAGTGCAATTGGCAACCCTGCAGAGACACTGTTGAAGTGTAGTGCTGGGATGTTAATGGAGCGCTCACACTTAGTATGTACATTATGCCTGCCTATATCAGTCTATATCACATGTATTCACTCATGCATAGTTACATAGTAATAGCTATTTTCCAATCCTCAGGGAAGTAATGCAAACATTGCTGAAGTGATACAAATGGATGCTGAAGAACACATATTTTATGTCAAAGTCACACAACTAGAGCCAAACACAGCTAAGTGCAAGTATGAAATCGTCTTCGTTCTGGATGGATCTTGTGCTGTTAGTGATGAAACAAAGGAAGGACTTGAGAAAGATAGTGTTCTTCCATGTGTTGCAGAAATGGAAAAGAATTCTGATAGTCAGGAGATATCACCACCATCGGCAAAAAGATCATTGTTCCATACACCAGAATTTTCGAAGAAACCTACTGAAAGTAAAACAGCTGCCTCCAACTCAAAAAAAGAACAAGTTACTAAGAAAGGAAAACTCGATGGATATGGAGATGTTTATTTGTATTGCAAGAAATGCTACAATATCATTTGTTGTATTTTCTAGCAACAAAGTGTTTTGATTATCTTTTGATTTTCTGACTACTTTTGAATTGAAAAAACTCATGCATGAAGTTGTTAAATAATAGGAAGGATGTCTAACAGGCTTATGCCTTGTAAGTTTAGGTTTATTAGTGATGGAGTATATGTTTTTGTAATACTTTTGAAATCTATAAAACATCTTCCTTACCTTTTAAATATGTCACTTATTATTCGTAAATAAATTTTATTTTGTGTGAGGCAAAAAATTTAACTATGTCGAATTGCTAATTCATTAGTATGCTTAATTTTATCAAGATGAATTTTATCATCTAAACCAGTTTATAATACTCATTTTTAAACTATTAATTATAACTAACATTTACATTTTCACCTACCCATACCCACCAATTAATACATCTTAACCCAATTCACAACATACCTCAAATTTCCAATAAGCTTCTTTCTCCATCATCATTTTCATCTCCTCCGGTCACCACCTTGCCGGCGAAAAATGTATGTTTTCCTTAGACAAAGTATCTTTCTAAGTATGTTTTTTCCTTCTCGCTTTCCCTCGGAGACACACAGTGTCTCGGAGCACGCTCTGTCTCTGTTCAAAAAGGGAGACTGCGTTTCTAACGGAGACACGCCATGTCTCCGAGCGACACGGAGTCTCACCGTGTCTCCATTTCGCACGGAGACACACAGTGTCTCCCTGTGAAACGGAGACACATACCGTGTCTGATGGAGACTCGACGTGCCTCCATTTCTCACGGAGACACGAAATCGTCTCTCCATCAGAAACGGAGACACGCCTTGTCTCCGAGAGACCATGACTCCCAGAGACACGATGCATCTCCACACGACACGGGAGTCTCCGTGTCTCGCGGAGACACACACCAGTGTCTCGCGGAGACACAAGCCCCTGTCTCCATTTCCTTCTTATATTCACAATTTCATACTCAATTTCACTTTCATATTTGAATAACAAAATTGCCAAATAAACATGCTTCACTTTCATAGAAAATGTAGTGGAGGAAGGTTGCCTTGTCTAGAATTTAAGTTATAGAGTTATGTTTTGAAGTGTTTTCAAATTTGTAAAGCATATTTGTTGGCTTCACCTGAAGTTAGAATATTAATTTGTTGTTGACATGAATAAAACATATTCTTACCTGATAATGGAGATGGATAATAGACGTCAATTTGATAGATCCCATCAATGCCATGAACTTCCTCATTCTTGTTTCTGCGGATGTCTTTACAGTATATACTATCTCCGCAACAGTGGTATTCAGCTATGATTACACAATTTTCAAACTATAAATATATCAAAGATTTCATAGAGCTGATAGATGCATACGAACAAGCCTGTTTATTAAGCAGTAACTTCCACGGATTTATATATGGAGTCATCTACAGAGAAGAAGAAAACAACAATTCAGCAGTAAATTAATTCATGAATTCATAATGAGTGGTAGATTCTGGGAAAAACAATGAAGTTTGGGTGAAGTTGAATGATTATTTGGCACGTTTTAGCCTGCAAGAGTTTTGTCTTATCACAGGCTTACCATGTCATGAGATAACGGTCAATCTATGCTACAACAATAATAGACTTAGAAACCAATATTTCAATGGCACAAAGAAAATTACCATGTCATTGCTGTTTGAAGCATTTCATCTGTGTGAGTGTAGAGAAGATAAATTTAAACTGGGGTTGGTTATGTTGGTAGAGTGTGTGTTAACACCTACGGCAAGAATCATTGATTACAAAACTCTAAGCATGGTGGAAGATGTCAACAACTTCATTGAGTACCCTTGGAGATGCACTGCCTACTTTGTCCTGTTAAACTCATCGCAAAAATCCCACATCCAAAGGCTACACAGATGCAACAAAACCAAGAAAATGAATGTAAATATACATTACATGGATATCCACTTGCTTTCTAGGTATTTGCTTATCCTCCTATTTTACTGTCAATATTTTATATATTTTGCTTATCTAATTCTTATATTAATGCTTTTTAGTATTAGATATACGAAACCTTCCCTCGAATTGGAGCACAATTTGGACGACGTAGATACAAAACAGCACAGACACCGAGAATGCATAGGTTGAAGCCAAATAAATTCTTGACTGAAGAAACGGTGAAAAAATACTTGGCCAGCAAAAATGTACTTTCATTATTTCATTATAGGCATTAAATTATGGAGTAAATTCTATATTGTTAAAGAAATATCCATTTAATTATATAATTATAAAAAAAATCTCAGATTGAGGTAATAGCAATTTTAAAACTGGATGAAGAAGAGTTAGAAAGAGTGTGGTACATTACACTTTCTTTGCCGCATGACAATCAACATGACATGCTAGATGCCATTGTTAGAGGAGAGATAAACAATCTACCACACAAAAGTGACATTGATAACATTGATAGTCATCCTACAACACATACACATTCTTCATTTGGAGGCGGTGAAACTTCTCAGAGTCGATACAATTATGTCACCAAACAAGAAATTGAAGACATTTTGAATACACATAGACAACGTAGTAAAAAAGACATGCAGGCTCTGTTAAATCTACACAGACAACATCTATCATCAGACATTGGAGATTTGTGCAAGACGTTTAAGACGGAAATCATCCATGAATCAAAAAAGCACCATGAAAAATTGTTTGAACAATGGCAGCAACAATACTCCCAACAACATCAACAGCAGCACGAGGACATCCAATCAAGCATGAAAGCTTACTTCAATACTGGTTTAGCTTCTGTGACATCTTACATCAGTGAAGAAAATAACAGCATATTGAATAAGTTGTCAGAATGGCAATCTAATATACAAACTTCTATAGCTGGCATTCAACATAATGTCTCTCTCCATAAAACTTCAACATCTGAAACATTCACAGAGGGAGGAAAAGGTAAAGAAAAAGAAATAAAATTTCCAAAGAGCTTTCCTCTAGAAGACTACCCTATGGAGAAATACATAGAGGTTAGAGATTGGATGCAAAACAATCCACTCAGGTAAAAACTCAAAACAACTTAACCATCCTAATCTCAGTTGTTTATATTTCAACTAATTGAAATTATATTATGCAGTGCACACTGGAATCGAGGTGATCATTTCTACGTAAAACATACACTGGAAGATCTCATGGATATAACAAAAAATATCCACATTAAAGTCAGTAACATTATTCATTCTAAAATGTTTTATTATATAATTACAATATTATAAATTTGCATTTATTTATCACTAGATTCTTGAAGAGGAGCTTAGATTATTGAGAAGATTTGTCAATTGCCCGTTGGACACCGTTTCAAAGGTGTATGCAATCTTAGATTTCGGCTTTGAAATTGAATGTTCTAACTACTGTGAATGGAAGACAAGTATAGAAGAAAAAACTGCAAGCAAAGGCCTACGTTATGTTGATATGCAACGTCTAGACGAATACGTGATTGGTACTGTACCAATGGCTGGTAAACCATGGACAACGTGCAATTCTCTTTTGATTCCATGCGAATTTGTAGCCAACGACCGGTATCTCTTCCATGTCAATTTTCGTGAGTGGAAATTTAAGATATATGATTGTAGCAATACCACTCATACACCACAAGAAATCATCGAATTCGCCAGTCCAATATTAAATGTTGTCCAATATTTGTTACTATCATCATCATTTTGTATCGTAGACATAAAAAAAATAGAACGAAAAAGATGAAAGTAGAGATTGTGCCATACTTACCATGTGCGAAGAATGGGTAAGTAAATATCTTTATTACAATATTTTCTTCTCATTGATATTATTTATATAATCTAACTTTCAACATTTTTTTTAGGCCGAATTGTCCAATATTTCTGCTGAAATATATAAAATGTTTGATTTTTGGATATTCAATAGAGGTAATTTCTCCAGATAAAATGATGATGTACTGGCGAAAAATGGCGGTTGATCTTTGCTGGAAAAGATACAATCCTCCACCATCGTAATGTTGGCTATATCAAACCATTTAGCATTTAATTTGCAAATAAAAAGGTAAGACGAGTTTAGCATGTAAGTTAGAATTATTGAATGTTGCATTTATAGCGTATTTTTTTCTATTTTTCTATGATTGCATAAAACTAAATAATCTCAAACTTTTTCTATTTGTTACTCATTAGGAAAAATATATTTGCCTCCTAAATGTATTATCTAAAAGTAGTTATTTTAATATCTATTAATCCTTAAAACTGTGGTTAGAATATATATGGTAGACTCGCGCCTGAAGCCCAACGTTGAGCATCAACCCCAACTCAAACGTTGGGCCTCATTACTCGCACCTGTTAGCTAGACAATTCTTTCAGCCAGCTTTCCATATATTAACGTAACCTTCCAACAAAACCAACAAAAATCGCCGTCCTCCTTATTCACGGCCAGAAATCAACAGGTAAGGATTTTCTTCGAAAATAAACCTTAAATTATGATTCTTTTTTAATAATGTTCATTTCCGTTGATTTGTTTTTTAAAATCACCAGAATGTCCTAAGATTTCGTGATTTTCAAATCCAAATCTTATTACCTAATCTATCTTGCATTTCTTCTTGTTTATTTACAGATCTTAAACAAAAGCGTCCATACTTCAACGATTTCAAGAGGAGGTAATATCTCTTATTGTTGTTTAGCCAAATTTGAACTTACAGTAATTATTTTTCAATTCCTCTTTCTTCGTTCTTTTCACGTATCTTTTCCTCTCACCCTCTTCGGTTTACTAGGAAATGTGAACAAAGATGTTATATTGAAGCAATCTCTTAGTTTTCCCTTATCTAAACTGGTCATGCAAGAAAATAAAATATCTTATTCAGCCGTTTGACAAGATCCAATAGATTGTACTAATTAATTATTAATGGCTCATGTTATTTATTGTTTATGCTTTTTACAATCCATACAATATTCTTAACATTTTCTCTTTTGGGGTTAAGATTTTCCACGCGTTGTATATTTTACTTCCATTTTTGGTGCTTTTCTTTCTTGGAGGTGTGCCTGGAAATGAAAATTAGCTTTTTGAATTTGGGTCGGCATTGTGTTTCTTGTTACTTTGAAGCTTGATTTTGAACTAGAAAAATCTACTTTACTAACTTGCTGTCTAGCTAGAGTAGCAAGTCTTAACTTACTATCTAGAAAAGTAACTTTTCGGCTTAGCCAAGCATGCCCTGAATTGATCATTACTTTTTGTTGTGTTGAAAGTTTCCATACACTGACTCCATAGAGATTTATTGTCTCTTGGGAATGTGTAAGCCTAGAAACTGAGGTTCTTCTTATATATAGTATATGAGTGATTAGTTGAGTGACTTCTAATTAGTGTAGTGGGGTTGGGATATCACATGTTAACATGGATAATTTGAAGTAATTATATAACAGTATTTTTGGTACCATTTTTCCAGTGTGGAGTAGAATTATTGAATAATTTTAATTGCTGATTTGCTGACTTATTTATTAATATTACATTTGAAGTTTCAGAAGCTTCCCTTACATGCATTCTTGTTGAGATTGAAGTGCAGATAATCATCATAATGAAATTGTGGGTTTTTTTCCCATGCGCAGTTTAGTTTTGGTCTTGAAAAAAGTTGAAAGCTAAACAATGTCAACTTCTACTGAAGAATATGGGTAAAGATTATTTTTCCTTTTGTTACAAAATTACAATTATAATAGACATGACATTATATCTTACTATGATATTTATGATGATATACTTTAAATATTTTGTCAAATAGAAATGACGTATCACACAATTTTATTCAATTGATAACACCTTCATTGGGCCATGGTTGTCGATTGGTATGTCTTAAATTCATCTCTTTGTTACCATTTAATCACTATAGAATTACATTTTGATAGAAGAAACTTCTTTCTCAGGCACTTCGAAGGTTTTCTCCAACATCATGACCTTAGGGATAGAGTGTGTTTGATTGCTTATGATGGAATTATTTGCAACATACAGTTGGAAAGAGTTAATAATAAGGTATACCTTGCTGGTGGATGACCACAATTCTTTGACCACCATAATTTACAAGATGGTTATCTTCTCCAGTTTGAATACAACGGAAATTCCACTTTTGATGTTGCAATATTTGAAGATTCCGGCATAGAGGTAACCTATGATTCCGAAACATTTGACGATGAGCTTTCACCTAATGGCAATCCTATTTTCAAGATAACGTTAGAAAGCAATCGAGATGGACACCGAAAAATTGTAAGTCTTTTAAATTAAATTTTTCCTAAAATATTATCTTCCTACATATACGTACGAGAAAAAATATTTACTAAAATATGTCATTATTATCTTCCTACCTTATATGTATGATATGAAAATATTTTCTCGCCTAATTTAAAATTCTACTATTTATAAATTTGTCAATAATTCTACTATTTATAAATTTGTCAATTTGTTTTCAGGATGTACCCGGAGGTTTTGCTCAAGTACATCTGCAAAAATTTCTCCAAAATATCCAAATCCATGACCATTTGCACTGCAATTGGCCAGTGCGAACAAATCTTAGAAGAAATGGTGACGTGCGTCATTTGAGCGTGGGGTGGTTAGCCTATTTTACAGAAAAACAACTACAAATTGGGGAAACATGTGTATTCGAACTTGTGGAGAGTAATACTCCAATGTTCATGGTCTACAAAGTTTGTCGAACCACTGGGAGTTGGACGCTTACATGAATGTTGCATTTCAATTTTAGTCCTCATCAAACATTAGATTTGTCTTCATTTTGTATGTAGAAAATTGACGACATTTTAGTTATTATCAAACATTAAATTTGCATTCGTTTTGTCTATGAAAACATGCTCAAATCGCACACCTCACCACAAATCCACATTCCACGCTATTAAATACTCAATTAAAATAGAGCACGTGCATTGCACGTGCGCCGACTAGTACTTCAAAAAGATATTGCTTTCTCTCAAGATAAATTTGCTTTCTTTTTCATTTATTCCAAATTATTGGTCCCTATTTAATAAATATGAACTACCCATAAGTCATATCTACATAATTATTTAATGTAGACATAAAATAGAAATAATAAAAACGAAATTTATATTTTTAACTATATTTATTATATTTTCTTAGGACTAATTTCACATGACTTTTGTTTCTTGTATAAAATTTTTTAAAGGAAGCTACCTTAATTTTTATTTGTAATTTTTTAAAAAAAAAAATAGTTTCTATTCCAAATGTACTTTTAAAGAAAATTATATTGGGTCAATTTCCTCTAAAAACTCTTCTAACTACTAGAAACGATTTCATAAAATTATTCAAACGGGTTCAAAAGCAACTTTTAAGTCTCAAAAACTCATTTTGACTTTTCGAAAGTCATGTCAAACGAATCCTTAATTTGTGTGAAAATAGAAGTAATTATATCCTTACTGAACTGATGGGTTATTTTATATTTATTTTTGTACAAATAATTTGAAATTTATTTTTTCTCAAATTTATTTTTATTCACATATTCTCTCATTAAAATAATTTTTTACGTGAATTCGGAATTTTTCTCCATTTTTTAACCACACATCCTCTAAAAATTATTCTTTTGTTTAAATAATCTCTCCCAAAAAGGAAAAAAAGATGCGCTTTAGATGCGCTTCTTTGTAATCACTAGTATTGCACGTAATTTTGAAATGATTTACAAGTGTTGTAGAAGTAGTTTTTGACCATTCACTTACTTTTTTGATATAAATATAAGGGATGCAAGTCTCTGAAAATAAATGTTAATTATTATACACGCACATAAATAGTGAAATGCATACTTGAATGCGAGTATTAGAATCATAACTAAATCCATAAATGAAGATGAATGCAAATACGATGTATGAATTAACGTAAGTGTTAATTAATTCAGAATTAATATCAAGAAATATATACAAGATAATGAATGTTAAATCATTTATATTAAATGAATATAATTCAATTTCTAATTCAGTAAAATTGAATGCTAATTAGCATACATGAACGTAAATAATGAACTGCATCGTTGAATTTGAAATTCTAATTAATATTAATTAAATGAATGTAAATATTTATTAATTGAAAATTAATAACAGGGATATGGACGTGATTGTAAATGTGAAATTTTAATTAATATTAATTAAATGAATATCAATGTTAATTAATTATAATATTTATTACAATTTGTAAATTAAATACATATTGAAAAAAATAAGATATTATTGAAATAATTGAATTGTATGACTATAATCGTTCGAAAAATGATTCTTACTTGATATGATATTTAATATATTGTAAATAAATAATAAAAGATAAAGAAAAAATATATTAATCACATGAAGTGTACTTAATAAGTACTGATAATATTACGTATCAATCCATTGCTGGTGGAATAAGTTTATAGTAAATCTCAATATTTAGATTTGTTTGAGCCCCATTTCTTTGATAGAATGAATTTTATAATAATAATA
>CAIGRL010278817.1:0-19230 GCA_903798325.1 Fraxinus xanthoxyloides
AGCTTTTAAAATTGAAATAACCTCGATCATTTTCTAAAACTTTAAACAATGAACGAATTTGTGGATGATTTCCTCTTTCTCCTAATTTTCCAATTTTTCCCTAATTTGGAGGCTGGTTTTCGTTGATGCCGTGATGTTTATATTTTGAGTGTATTTTGTACGTTAAATCTTACTTAATTCCCACTTATCCAAGTTTATCATTTTTTTTCAAAACTGTCCCAAAATATAAAGTATTTGTGCAAGTACCTCTTTTTTTGGGGAAAGTTTCCGAAAAACTAGGCCATGTACTTCTATTTCATCAAAAATTTGAAAAATCCTTCGAAACTTAAATTTTGTTTGTGTACGATTTTTTACCAAATATTCCAACGTAAATATTTTCAAGTCCAAACCAACTTCATAATCCTCGTTCCATTCTGTATTCCCTTTACTCCAAGATTCCCCCAAGTACACCAAGACCCCATTGCAAACAAGATGCATAGTGAAAAGCTGAAAAATTTTGCACTGTGATCATATCTCCCCCTTCCATCCACCATATGCTTCCTTGCCAATATCCTCAGCAAAGTCGTTTTTCGTGTTCAATAAAAAAAATGAAAAAATAAAAACAGTTAAAATTCTCAGTAAAAAAATGAACCAGATCCATTGGCACCAACTAGGAAACATTGAGATGCGACTGAGATATTGATGTTGAAATAAAATAATGAAAGGGTTTTGTAATCGTTTGAGAATTGCATGACATTCACTTTTACATTGTGTGATTTCTTTTCCATTTTTCTTCTTCTTCTTCTTCTTTCTTCAATTGTGTAGTGTGATTTTGGGATTTTTTTTTTCCCAGTGAAGCGCTTGTTAAGCTGAATATTTGAAGGACGAGTCGGTGTCATTTTTTTGTCACTTTATTGAATTAATTCCAATATTTTAATTGATGTTTTGTCACTTTTTTTTTGAATTTGTCAATTTTTTAGGTTTTATCACTTTTTTTTGAATTTCTGTCACTTGTTTTAGTGTTCGTCACTGGGGAATTTTTTTTTTTTTTCACTTTTCTTAGTGACAAATATCACTTTTTAATAAAAGTAAAATTTTATATCACTCTTTAATAAAAAAAAAAGTGATACTTAACTTAAAAAAATGACATCGTATAAAAAAGTGACACTTTATTTTACATAGTATTTTTTATTTTCAAAATATTGTTCATATGATTTTTAAAAAGACTTCTAACTTTAGGAATATTTTTGTTAGTTGCCATTTTTTAATGAAAACTTGGAAGCATAGTTTTCTCTATAAACAAATTGTTAGCTTTATTTTGGACCGATCTAATTTAACTCTGGTCACAAGCATGATGCGTAAACAACTAAAAACTGGACATGGTTTGTTGAAAGATAATTCCATCAATGCCTATAAACTAAGTAAATAGTTACACGAACGCCCTATTTATAAATAGGCCTACTCAAAAAATGAATTTTAAAATAGTGATTTGAGCCCCCCTTTTGTCAGAAAATATATTTTGAAATAATTATTTGATGGAGAATGTGTGATTAAAAAATAAGGAAAAAAATTGAATTTATGTATAATATTATTTTATTAAGATATATGTGGTTGAAATAAAAAGAGAGCAAAATGTATTCAATAAATAATAGAGACCAAACAAGGCTTAATCTTACTGCCTAATTCTAAATAAATCTCAAAATCAAGAATATAGTATGCTTACATTTATTTGTTATTTAGCCTACCTATGGAAAGTGACAAAAAAAATTTGCTTACATTTTCTGTTATTTCTTATTTAGTCCTTTTTGGCCGCATTTTTCTATACGCATTTTCAATTAAATTCTCAATGATAAATTTCTTGTACGTGAACCCATAACTATTCTCTACTTTTTAACTATATGTTTTTTTTAAAAAATCACTTTTCACAATATTTATTCTTAAAAAAAATAAAAAACAAAAAATTAAGAAATAATAAAAGACTACCAAACATAGACTTTATCATAGCTAAGCCAAAGATATTTACAAATATTCTGTTTTGACATTAGTAGGCTGAAGTACAGTACATTTATATGAGCACAAGTTACGAGAAATTACTCGAAGCATGTGGGAGGAGGAAAATTGACATTGAATGGTTTGATTTTAGGGAAGGGCTAACTGAAAAGGCTGTCTTTTGAAACTACGCCAAACAATAACGAAATGGGGGGGGCATACAAATGTTTTTGCTTTAGTTCTCATGGTTTCTCTTTTTCTTTTAGTTTTTCAAAGAAATATAACTCGAGTGATCCGATCCACATGGGCTCGACTTGACTAGGATGACTTTTGTTCCAAGTGTGTTGAATTGCACGAGTTTGAACTGCGCTGTACATTTTGACATATTTAAATATAACAATTAACACGTGTAAATAATGTACATTAATTATTTGATTAAATTTTATTATGCATTGAAGCACATCATACAACTTTGGACTAGATTTGACAGGTAGAAACTTTCATAAACATACATGGAATTGGAAATTTCTTGTGGACAAGAAATACATCTATAGGAATTATTGAATGATATTTGTTAAAACTAGACTAATAATTTGTTGAGAATGCAAGGAAAGTCAAAAAGGAGTGATGCATAATTCACAAATCGTTACATATACAAGATGTATATATCTATCAACCTATATATGGTTAAATTTTTAATTGATTGGGGATCTACTCTTTTGCCTTTTTCATTTACATTTTTATGCCTTTTTCTCTTTGAGTTGTCCAAGAAGTGGCCCTTGGATATTATTTAAATATTTAAATTTGCTTTTAATATTGAAAAGTTTGAATTTTTACAAAATTAATCTCGGGCCAATTTTAAAATTTGAGTGATGGATATCGACCGACTGAGTGCACGCACAGCAAGTCTATTCAAGACATTAACACGTGTTTCGCACTTCTACGCAAAAAAATATATTACATATAATTTCAAAAGGGTTGTTGAATTTTTTATTTTTCAAAAAAGTACTCAAATGCGTGACATAATGATTTCAAGAAGCACAATCGACACAGAGAGTAGAAATGTTGGATTAACGGGTGATTAATGGATAGATTATGGGTTGGATCCTCCAAATAAACCCTAGAGTATATAATCAACTTTTTACTTGGTAGGCCCGTTTAAAGGATAATCATTTCAAGCAAATTATACCAAATCTCAATCAATCTTTCATCATGAAAGCCCAAGGAATGGATTTGGTGCACTTAATGTCGGGTAATTAATCAAGGAAGAAATGGGGTTTCCCTTCATCTTAAAAACATTTTTTTTTTCGTTAACATTACTATACTTTAATTATAATTTTTAAAATAAAAATAGACGAGTTTCATGAACTTCGAGATTAAAGACTCATGTTACTATTTCAACCTTCAGAACTCGATAATTTTTTGTCTTGAATATTTGAACAGATTGTTAACAGTTCGACAATTGTGTCCCAATCAAATTGTAACCATGTGAAATTAAGGATCCAAAAGAGTTCATAGTCTCATTTATTGGGAACGTCAAATTTTGGCCAACTAGATTTTCAATGGTTGCAACATTATTCCTTGTCAATGGCCTCCATCCCATTTTTCTCTCCTTAATATGCTCCACCTTGACCCCCAAAACTCCAAAGCCCCACATTTGCCACTTTCACTTGACTGATTCTTTAAAACCGACCACCGTTCTTTTCAACTAAATATCAATTTGGCCCCCCAAATTTTCATAATGGATAAAAGTCCTTTTATTGGTCGATCGAATTAGATGATTGCTAGAAGCTAGCTGTCAATGGACCCTTCTCCAACACTTATTCACTTAAACTCTCATATCAGGCCATGAATTGCGTCCATCAAAATCTGATAAAATTTTTATTAATTTTTTTTTTTAAATAACTCATAGATTGAATATCAGTGAATATTACGATTCAATATACATTTGCAAATTACATTATTCACCATGGAACTGTTTGGTACGGATTAAAATCGAATTTTAATCTAAGTCAAAGTCAAACAATCAATATTAACCACATCTTTCATGGATCCCACAGCTTTTCAACCATACATTCCAAAAATTTCTATCACACTAAAAATCTAAGTTAAATCCCCACCAAACACCCTCCATATTTTGAATTAGTTAATATACATTTTGGTTGCTAGTAGGGTACATATATTTGTGTGACTCACTTCAATGGTTTTTAAACATTTGAATGTATTCGTACCTATTTTAAAAGATCAATCTTGTGAAAAGAAGTAGTTCAAATCCTCGTATATTAGTCTATATATTTTTATTATTTAATTAATGTGAGAATTATCCATTAACAGAACGTGAAAACACGATGGACAAAATGTTGATTGATCTCTATTCTAAAACAAGAATTGGGGCGAAGTAAAACCTTATCAAACCACACGGATATTGGTCGAGCATCGTATATAAATTGATCAATTATGATAAATTATATCGACTTAAATATAAAAGATCCACGGTTTTGGGGTGAAAGATATAAATCCCAATGGAAAAGAGTAGACAATAGAAAATGTGACCAACTTTTGAATTGAAAGGCCATAACAAAACGCGTGTTCCTCTATCCGTTTTTTAGCCTTTTTTAAAAAGCAGAATTTGGACAAGTAAAAAGAGAAAAAAAGAAAAGGAATAACATTAAAACTCCAATACGGTTCATTGTTGTAATGATAATATTTCTCATTATAATGAAGAAAAAAATGAAGTTGCAACGATCATATTTCTCATTATAATGAGGAAAAAATGGTAATATTTGCCATATTTTAATGCATCAAAACTCCAATACGTTTCATTGTTGCAACGATCATATTTCTCATTATAATAAGAAAAGAATGGGACCAACAATGGTAATATTTGTCAGATTTTAACACTTCAAAACTCCCATAGGGTCGTTTTGTACAGTTGGTAAAGTGAATCGGTCACGTGATGGGAACACACCCTTTTGGAATTTTGGCGAGCAGGTGAAGAGTGCACGTGACTGGAACGTGAGGAGGAGTCTTGCAAAATTGGCTCAGCCACACGAGTTCACGGTCTTGTCTCTTTATGTCACTTTTTTTGGAATTTTCTTTTTTCTTTTCTAATTAAACGAAATATAGCGACTTTCTCTTGCAAATTGCAAAATGTACGGTGGACAACAATCAGAGGTCTAAAATTAAAGGGAAAATAGAGAGATAAAAGGTATATAGTCTATGTAGTACGAAGTGCATGATTGGCTAAGTTGGTGAAGTTTATTTATAAGTAAAATGAGTAATTTATTTTTTAATAGAAGTAAGTTACCTATACTTTTACTTATTTTAAAAATTATCCCCACTCTAGTGTTAAAAAATAACCTTTTTTTTTTTCACTTATAAGTAAAAGAGATACATATTTAACAATTTTCGAAAAAAAACTCAATTTAATTGTAAGTTTGCATTACTTTTAAACTTAGCTATACAGACTCCTAATGGAAATGGTTGGATGTTTGTGCAGACAGCATAAATTTTGGGTAATTTAGGCATATAAAAATTGGGATTAATAGCATAAAACCCGCCGCAGAAATGTTTCCATCGGCGATATACCTCTCTATCCATTGAAAATAGCAGAATTTTCAGAAAACCCTTCTATTTGAAATATTTTTATTTTTATTTTTTGCTAAAAACCCCCTATCGTCAAGATCCGTCAAGTTTGACGTTAAAAAGGTAAAAAATGTCAAAATTAAAAATGTATAGTTCTAATTTCAGTACTCAACTTTTTTTACAAATTAATGTGTGAATTTTGGTTTCCACTTTCAATGCGATGAAAATCATCAATTTAAACTTTAAAATTTCACTTGACTTTTAATTAAACTGGATGTAAATGTTAAGCGATTGAACAATTTTGTTTCTAACTGTAAGTCATGTGAAAGTTGTGTGAAATTTTAACATCTATACTCATTATTTTAGTTACTTGGAGATCCAAACCCACATATTTAAATATATTTGGGATCTAAAAATTCTCTATTTAAAGGTCGAAGATATAATCACACAACATCGAAAGGTTACGAGCCCAATCCTAATTTACCCTAAACTTTTTGCCTGGACACTCGAAATAATATCCATTCACCGAACCCTTGTTTGCTACTTAATTTCTAAATGAATCTTGCTACATATAAATGAAGTGTTACATAATATCACATGACGTTTTACAATTTTTCAGTTTAAAATGCAGTCAACTTTTTCTTCTAATTTTTTTTTTCTACATATCATATTGTGTAACACCTTATGTACAATTTTGACATACAAATAGCAACATCTTCTTTAAACATGATTTTTTATCAACATATTTCATTTGACCAACAATTACTACCGACTTTCTATTACTCATTTACACTTACTTATAATTTAAATCTATTATAATCTATTCTCAAACAAGCACGATATAGACTTTTTCTATACAAGAAGTAGTGACTATGTACACGGTAAGTACCTTTAAACTAGACAAATGGATCGAATTCAATGTGACATAAGTCTAATTAATCTCAATTCACTATTTTCCGTAAAAAAAGATAGTAACTATTGAGAATTACTTATCGTTGATAGATTTCTATCAGTAAAAAATAACGAGAAATTTACTCATTTAATAAATAATACTAGTGTAGACATTTAACCTTTTCTTGGCGACCAAAAAAAGAAGAAGAAGATAACGGGATTTACATCACCACCTGCCCAGATAGCTTTCCACTTTTTGGGACATTGTGGGGACGTAAAAGACCACTAGTTTAGTAACAATAGTAATAAGACATGAAACAGCATTCGACCGGTTGTCCAATTATGGGTCATGTTGTATAAAAGTCAAAAATGTCATATCATAAAAAATTAAATACGCTATCTTGTAATTAATATAATTATAATGGTCCTAATGTCCCGTTCTGACGCAATTTTGTTTTAGGACATGACGTTGAACCCGTTTTCCAGTTCAGAAAAGCCTATATTCCCTTTTAACCCTCCTAAATTTTTCGGCTGAAGAACTAATTGTGGTATCATTATTGTACAATAATTAGCGACTCGTTTGGTGAGTAGATGTTCGGTATTGAATAAAGCTGAGAAAGAAAAAAAAATCGAATATTGTCTAAAAATCAATACTATAGAAACATGTAATTAATCTTATAAAGAAAACTCGAGTTGAGACGTTGCAAGCAAGCATGAAACCACCTCTTGTAATCAAAGCAAAAATTCTATGAATCAACAAAGGTTTGTTTTAGACCACGTTGCTAGATTAATATCGACAGTCTATTGTGGAATAATAGTCTCCTTCCTATTCAAGTTAGGAAAATGAATATTGGATCCTACGACGTTCAATCGACGATCTGACCTAGTGGTTGATGCTTGCGACTTTTTGTATTTCGATTTGAATTAAAAAAATTAAGGACACATTTACATGTTTAGTACATTATATAAGCGATATGAATTACTACAATAAACAAAATTTTAATTCATTACAAGATCACTCCGCACTTGTTGTGAAGGTCAAAATATAACTAAAATATTTTCGAAAAAGACGTACACCACAAAATTTGTCATTTATCTCATACATACTATAATTTCCTCTAAGGTTACGGTTGACTTTAAGTCTACTCATTTATATTTCAATATTGAAATGGGGTGTTCATATATAATTTTTAATGAAGATAGAAAGAAACTTCCTGACCTCTATCCAAGAAGATACTTTGATTATATGTTGTAATATTTTAATTTTTTTTTTTACTCTGCTACATATTTTCATAAAATTTGAAATGATAATAAGTTTTATTACAACCTTTTATAAAGTCGACTAAACCAATCAACTGATAAGACATACAACACGACCTGAATTTCACGATCAATCGAAAGTTCTAACATATCAAACATGCATTTGATTATCTCATTTTACCTAAAATTCCAAATTCGTGTTCGTAGAATCTATGAAGAAGTAACCAAAAGGTATTAACAAGGAAAATACATACAAAATTGTTCATTATACTTCCACTAAAATATTGACTGGTTGAGAAGAATAAGAATTAATTTTATCCCATGTCTCTCTTCCTCTCTCTATAAATAGGGCATCAAAGCATTGTTCATTCATTAGAAAAGACAACCTCAATTTCGCAGAGCAGAAACCAACCAAAATTCAATAATTCTGTGAGAGACAACCACCAAACCTTACTCAGAAATAAAAGAAACCGTCGATAAATCAAGTCTCCTCAATTCTCTTTGTTATGCATATCAACTCTGTGTATTCAAAATATACATGTCTGTGCCCATGCTCATGCCTTCCCCTTTTCATTTATACTGCGTTTCCTTTCTTGGAACCTCCTCCTCCTCCTGAATCTCTCTACTGATATATATACAGTTATAGTTTGTATAAGTTTATTTTGAAAATCATATTCAGAGTGAAATATGGATTCGGAAGCGGGGTTTGATAATGTGAAATTCGAAAAGGCAAAGGCCATGGCGAGGTTTAATCGGTTTCGGAAAATCACCAAGATATGGCAGATTTTTGAGGTTTTCTTGGTTTTTGCATTGGTGTCGTGGTGGTCGACGCCTGTTTCGTCGGTGCTGAAATTTTCTGGCCATTTTGTGTTGGAAGTGTCTTATCTTTTAAATCATCATGTTGTTTTCCTGATCGGGAATGTTATAATTATACTATTGTTTGTCCTTTGTCGCCAAAGTGACGCCGGCAATGTCACCGGTACTGTTGATTTCTTCGATGATCATGTGAAACACAGCGAGACTGGTAAAAGAAACTCCTCTGTATCCGAACGTGAATCTACTGCTCCGCTGGTTATGGCGGAGGCGGGCCAGGCGGCCACCTTGGAATTTGGCGGCGGTGACGAGAAGAAGAAGAATATTGTGTCTCCAGATAGCATGGAAGATGACAACGTGATGATGGCTATACAAAATGCTTCCAGGCAGATAAAAAAATTTCAGAGGATGCAAACGGAGAAACTAAAGAGAGAGATCGCGGTGAAGCCGCGGCGCGAGCTCCGGCGATCGGAGACAGAGAACTTCGGGGCGATAGTGACCTCTGGCCAGCGGCAATCCACAGGTATTACGACTTTCGCCGGTGCCGAGATTGATACTATGAGCAACGAAGAGTTCCAGCGGACTGTTGAAGCATTCATCCAAAAACACTGGAATAAAAAATTGCTGAATTAAACGTGTTAGTATATCGGATGAACAATTATGAGTTATATATTATCCCATAACTACTGTATGTAAATTTGAAGTTCTGGTATAAATTTCTCTTCAAAATTTTCAGTGCCAGGTTAACTAAAGTACATGGATGAATTTGCCTGTTTCCCAGTTTCTGTAGAAGTGAGGCTTTGGCATTTCTTTTTATGGGAAATTCAAAAATCATGTCCATATACATCTCTCTCTCTTTTCTGAATGTTCATGGATTAAGAATTAAAATCGGTACATGGAATTGGGAAAGCCAATATCATTGTTAAATGAAGAAAAATTTACCTTTAGTAGAAACTGAGATGAATAAAGATATGTTATTGAACATCCAATGTGAAGTAGATGAACTAGTTAAAGATCAACATTAAAACCTTTTCCCATTATGTTACCTGGCGTTACTTACTAGGGCCGTGATTTAAAATAAATAAATAAAAAATCTCAATTTTTAGACGATTGTGCTTAGTATTTTTGGTTAACTGTCTTGGAGGAAAGAAATTGAAAAGATACAATACAAGTTGGGAATTCAGAGCCCAAGTTGCTCATTTCAGAAATGAATGGAAAGCGACTAATTTTTCAAACAATTTAGTGGTAAACTTAGATCCCGTCTGATATCAATTAAAATTCAATTAAAATTGAAAATATAGTTGTTATTGGGTCTCACTCGTTTAATAAAAGTCAACAATAACGGCTAATTTTTCAATTTTAATCCGATTTTAATTTCTACCACACGGGCTCTTATTATTTTCAGGAAACCATCCCGTGGAGGAAAGAAATTGAAATGATTGGATTGAGAATTCATGCTTAGTTTGGGAAAATGAATGGTAGAAACTCCTATTGTCCACAAGAATTTGTATTTTGTGAACTATAAACTTTTTCTTCCCATATCAGAGATCATCAAGCTTTATAAATTAAAGTTTTGAAGGAAAATGAAACCAGCCAGAGGACAGAGAAAGAACTCCAAAATGGAACTAAAAGGACATTGCATTATAGTTATTTTTAATGACTTGTTGTAAGTCAAAATTGATAAGCTCAATTATAGAGCCGGGTCTGAGTTAAAAATAATAAACAAAAATCACTTTGGAATCTTTGTCACGCGAATAAATTTTAAAGATTCTAAATACTTATTTACGTTTGATTTTTTCAAACGAAGTTTAAAACATTATTTATTGAACTATTTTTTTATTTTTATTTTTTGCGGAAAATGCTGAGCAAAGTTGTTGGTCCGAAGAGTGAGGCTGATCTGTTCCCTCACCTGTAGAAGAATGAGGTTCGAGTATCAAATGTGGTAAAATATAGTTAAATAAATATTGACTTATATATTATTAAACCTTATAGTCATGTTATTATAATTATGACTAACCATCCCGGAATTATATAAAAATAAATAAATAAATAAAAATTACAAGCAGTCCTTTTCTTGTTACTTTGAATCAACGAAAGAAAATAATATGCTGCCAAATATGTGACGTTATTTTTGAAGGACCAAAATTACCCTTCTCACCCAGTGTTTGTAAGAGATAATTGGACATGTTTATCCGTGCTACAAATTTGATTAATAGTTATAAATTAGGCAAATTTTTACTTAATTTAGCCCATGTTTGATACGCAATAAAATTTTCATTTTCATTCTTCTACTCATTTTAAAACACACATTTTTTAATAAAATAATATTTTCTATTACGTCAATAATTTTTCCTTATTTTTCAATTACACATTCTCCATCGATCTACTATTTCAGAATACATTCTTCCAATATAATGTGGCTCAAACACACCCGTGTAAATATTGTTACCGTAGGTAAAATCTGCACTCGATGCATTTGGAGCAAAAATGAAAGTTTTAAGTAAGTTTGGAGTTGGTTCAGAACGATTGAAAATTAGAGGTTGTTTGGTAGAGATTAAAATTGAAAAATTAGTCATTATAGTTGACTTTTATTAGACGGGTGAGACTCAATAACGTCTATATTTTCAATTTTAATCATTACCGAACAAGCCCTTAATTGAATTGCATAGGATTGATAAGAGGCATTAAAAGGACAATTGAAGGAAAGTCACAAGTTTTGAAAGTGAAATTCAACTTAGGAAGTTTAGAAACTAAACTGCACATTTTTAAAACTTGCAGAGGTAATAAATTCTGAAGATAATAAAGGTTCAAAAACTACATGGAATCTTGTGAAAGTTTTGGGACCCATATATAAGATTCGGAATAAAAAAAGGGCTAAAGTCATACAAGAAGGTTGAAATAGGGCCTAAAGCGTTACATTTTCGAAGTTTGGGGTTGGACAGCAATAACATTTAAACACTCAACCTAATTAGTCATTAATATACTTTCATTTTAATATTTCACTATAATGCTACTTTAGTTACCGCAATGATGATACTCTGATTTCGAATCCGGAATCATTCGCTTTTTCCCATATTATGAAGCAATAATCTTTTAGAGATTAATTTTTTTTTCTCTCATGCGAAAAAGTCACATTTTTTTCTCTACTTTTAGGAACGTATGATTTAACAAGTCATAAAGTCTAGTTTTGTGGAACATTCTTTTCTCAATCAATATAGTATCATTATCTTTAACCATCGTGTGGGTACTAATAGTGTAAAGTGAATCGTCTTGGGATGGTTCAATGAGTTCGACTCGACTTATATATATTTTTTTCCGTCACATCGATTATGACTTGTGAGTTTGGACGAATCATTTACCTACTAGATAGAAAGGAGTAACATAGACTAACAGAGCTAGGCTTGACGTGCCGCCCTCCTCATATAAGCCAACACATAGTACAACTCATTGAAAATGACCGCGATATTGATTAAAGTTGAAATGAAAATACTGATAAAATGTTAATAAATAACATTGATAAAATGTCAAATGATGCTTTAAATTGCCATTTAAAACTATAAATTAAAATATAGTAACACTTTTGAACTCATAAATATGTTAATAATCTTCAATTTTCTCAAATGAACCATGTAAATAAGCCTATTAACACTTCTCCAAAATAATACAAAAGCCAAATCTTTCTTCAACATGGTGTAAACTATGCCCGTTTGGCACCCATTATTCTATGTTATAATGAGAGGAATAGTAAATTTTTTTTTTTGGAGAATGTGTGGTTAAAAAGAAGAAATCTTTTTGGGTTTACGCGTAATATTATTTTATTGGAGAATGTGTGGTTGATAAAAAAAGAGAAAAAATGAATTATAATTTAATGGGTACCAAACAAAGTTATAATTGATCTATCTCGACTACATTTTTTTTAAAAATATATTTCACGATATTCTACCCAAAATAGATATTTCTTTTCAAGACTTTTTAACTCTAATTCATGTCTCTATTCTTATCTCAAGAAATTTACTTTTAAATTTTCACATTATTTAATAGTCATGATTAGAAATTGCCAACTTAGAGTTGATTTGGTGGCAGCTGGAAATAACAATTCCTTTGATTTGGAGTTGGGAAGGTCGTGTATGATACAAGAATCTAGTGGCCCGCTCTTATCCTCTTTGCGTGCAAGTTTTAATACAAAATTAGTAAGGTTCTCATAATTTAAAGTGAAAGGCACTTCAATTTTATTTTTTTTTGGATTTAGATCCCTTATACCAAATTCCAGCTGGGAAATAAACAACGTTGATTCAATTATCTTAGGATACAAATTATAATCATGTTTATTTATTTATTCACTCGAACAACTTATAATTTCATAAAAATATGTGTTCAATATTCTTCTAATTTTTATTTCCATTATTCACCAACAATTAATCATAAAATATTGAAAAAAAACATAGGTCCTCTGATCCTTTTTTTTTTATATTTAAAATTTCAACCTTTAAAATTGTTTCTAGAGAACCCCCACTTCACAATGTATTTAACTCGAATAATATTAATTTCAATTAAATTATTTTTCTAAATTTTACTCTTCTAAAAGGTAAAGAAAATTGGACCTTAAAACACAAACCACAAAAAAGAGGATACTATATTTTTAAAGTGCCATTAAATTAATTAATAAATATTATTTTAAATAAAAGTTCATTACTGTATTCCAGAGGCATAGTTTTAGTGGGATAAGTCGACGTCACTCATAATTAATAAGCCAGTTATTATAGAAATAAATTTAGTCTACATTAACTTTTGCCAACCTAAAATGCAACAAATTCTAATAAAAATAATTATTTGTTTGTCCCCACCAATTCTTGTTTTAGTCTGCCACCCGCCGGGTCTTCTTTTTTTGAAGTGTATTGAACGCTTTAATTCGTTTCAAAGTTTATTTATAAATATAATTAAATTATGCTGCTGGTGGTAGGACATTTACAAGTATTTTTTTGTTGTGGATATGAATGAAAAATGTACATGTTAAAGCTTGGGATTTACTGTCATTGATTTATTGGTAAGTATATTTTTATTACAGACGAGGGAAGTGTTGATAACGTGTTACACTTTGATGATTGAATTAATTTTGTGTTTTAGAGGACGAAGATGAGATGTGGCAGAGTAATTAACGATATAGTATTCTCATTTCTCGTGTGAGATTGACGTCGCCATGTTCGTAATTAGCGGACAATCTCAATGATAATGAAACATTTTCCCTCTGTGGTAGTTTTTTTTTTAGTCTTTATGTGGTACAGTTTATTTCAAATTCGTTTTTTGTCAATATCATTTTCAATCACGCATTATTTAAATAAAATAATTTTGAAGGTAAATTCAATTTTTTTTAAAAAAAAATTTTAACTACAAAAATATTACTTTTATTCTGAAAGCCCTAATCAAATGGGTCATTGGTAAAGGCAAAGCCAACTGTATGGTCATGGTTGGGATGGTAACGCTGGATGTCTAAGATGTCCAATCACTGAAAAATTCACACTCAGCACCTGTGTCTCAATGACGGGTCGAAGAATCAATTTTGGCGTCGTTGTCGTTTTGGACACAGTCCCAACTGCAGTGGCACTGCATGGAAATCACAGATGAATTTCCCCTCCACGAGCCCAAGTCACGCACAAGTCAACTACATGACAAGTAGTCGGATCAAGACAGATATCATGATTTGAAGGACAATGCAGCGTGAGAGACCCGTTACTACATATATTGACCTGATTTAATTAGAAGTTTCCATAAAACATTTGTCACACCAACGTATCAACTGGACCAAGACTCCTAGTCATTGCAACAACAAATTCATTTCCATTCGTCACTTATTACATACTTATATTCCACGGGTTTGGTTGTCAAGTTCAGACCACCAATTCGTTATTTTATTATGATAGTCATCTAGCGTATATGAGATTTCTGTTATTTCTGAAATTGTTTTGGGCGTTGAAATCCCCTATTTTGATGTTCTATGGTGCAAATCAAGGTTTTGAGTAAAGAAACTAGCTATTCCAATCATTTTGAAAGAAAAAAAAAGACAATATTCGTAACGACCTGTAGGTTCGAGAGACCTATGCCAGAGAAAAAGACGTGTGACTCTCTTATACAATAAGTAGGGACCAGGCTGCACCCTATTATGGACCAACTGAAAGAAAAGAAAGAGAAGGGGAGAGATTGAATATTGTCAAAATGACCCACTTATACTGCATTTCGATGAGATTGTAAGAAAACCAACATATTGGTATATGTTCGTATTAACATAATAACGAGTAAATAAATATTTCGCATGTTTCTCTTCTTGAATATTGCTAGTTTATTTCAGGCCAATATTCTGAGAGTATTATAAAATTATAAAATATTATATATTTTTTTATAATATATCGTAGCTCAATTCTATAATCCATTGTCGACTACGTCAATAAATCTCTTAATTTACCAGTTGAGATTGTCGCATTGCTATTGAACAATTGATATAATTAAACTAATTCATAGGTTAATCTGAATGAATTGTAGGAAAATTTGGAGTCTACTGCAGCAACTAATGAAGGTGATGTGGGCTATATTATTGGGCCAAATCCTTTTAAATGGGCTCTTACACGGAGGCTGGGTAACCAGTGTCCAAATCAGTATGTACCAAAATATGACCTTGAACCCAGCGACAAAAGTGGCCCAGACAATGCTGCTTCAACAACAGAGTTTGAGCATGATCAGGATCTGTGCACGGAGATAATTCTTGGGAAGATTTCATAACTAAGAGGTTTAGTTTTAACAATTTTAAATTTAAAAGATAATGTTTTGAATTTCAAAATTCAATTTTTTTAAAGTTTAAAATTTCAAATTTCAGCTTTTTTTTAAATTTTATTTATAAATTAATTAATTAAACATATATTTTATTAATTAAATATATTAATGTCACAGTTCCATATAATTTGGTCACAAATTCTATATAGTTGGTCACAAATCACAAATTTTAAATATCACAAATTATTTTACGGTCCCAATTCAAAATTTTTATAGGTCACAATTTGTTCATCGGTCACCAATAAAAAATTGAAATATCGCCAATTATTTTACGATCGCAATTCAAAAAATTTATATGTCACAATTTGTTTATCGATTACAAATAAGAAGTTTGTGTCTCACAACAAATAAATCAACATCTCACGTGTTTCTCTTCTTAAGTCTCGTCTAATTCTTTTTAGTCTAACATATTGAACACGTTTTGACATTATTCTAGTGCTCGATTTGTGTAGCCTTTCACATTGGATTTAAATCCGTTAGCGTGTCTCTTAATTTTGCATTAAGTAATTGATTTTACTTGTGTTCGATTACAACAATGCATCTCTTAAGTTTTTCACCTAGTGCTTGGCTCATTCTCAATGCTCGTGCTATTGAACCACCGCCTGCTTATACATTTCATTCAAGTGGACAATTGATATTAATCAGTGCACATTAAGCTTATAATTAATTATAATGGATTCCAAAAAATATGTCAAAAAATGGGTAAAAGTTGTGAGTCCTACTTATTGTGTGAATAAAAATACGGTTTCATTAACTTATAAGTAATTATTAGCTTTCACAAATACAAAGAAACTTATTTACAAGTTGATCTAATCAAGTTAATTCATAAGGCATGGGTAAATGTGTTAAGTAGGATGATCCATGAGTACAAGTCGAGCAACAAAAAATCTTGTGCGAGCTACTCGTACAATGCATGTTTAACTATGACGAGTTACCCATAAATGAAGTCAATTAAGTCCATTCACATTTTACACGTACTTGTACGTACCTCCATATTCTTCTGGTCAAACTATATTAATTTTGTTATAGAAGGCCATAAAACATTCAAAATGCTTAGGGATTGTTTGACAGAGTTTTTAATAAAAAATTTAATTGATTTCGAAAAAAAGTAAAAAAATCGATAACATGTGTTGCTGAAAAGCAAAAAATTGTAAAACGCACTTTAATAGCTTATCACCCGAAATGCTCTGGCAATTTGATATGGGCCTGCGGTTGGGCTGGTGAATCGACAAGTGGTTGGTGGTAGATGGCCGATGGTTGGGTTTGGTAGGAATAATTTACATTTTTATTCTAATTCTTTTTCTTTTTAACGTTTATGTTTATATTTATTTTAAAATATTTTAATTAAAATGAATATTATTTTACTCTTTTAAATATTTTTTTTTTAATGAATACAGGGACTAAAAATGTCCATTGAAGGCTAATGACGCTAAATTGAAAAGTTGAGAACCAGGTCGCTACAGTGACCATGACTGAGGATCCAATGGTGTAATTTTCTCAAACTTTGTTGAATTTATTAATAAATTATTTAATATTCATTTGTTAAACATTTTCTTCATGAACCTGTTAAGGGATAGAGTACGGCGTCGAATAAAGACGAAAACGAGTTAATTAAATCACTCATCACTAACATTTAGATTCGGTTACTACTTGCTCACTCAAAAATGAAAAGGTTATTGACTGTTCACCCTCTTTTACAAAAAGTCACCCATCCAACATCCAATTTTTTCCATCCGTCTATCTGGACAAAATATTACGCGTGGCCGATGAAAATCCTACGTGTCAACTAACTCCGTTAATTAATCCACTTGGACAAAATAAGATTTAAGAAACGTGAATCCATTTCTTCTACCCAAATCAAATTCAATTTCCCAATTCTTTCCATTGAGCCCTAGCTGTAAATCCATTTCTTCTCCCCCCCTACAAATCGATTTCCATCGAAAACAAGAAGAAATCTCTCCTTCTACATCAATCTTCCCAACCAAAAAAGGAATCAAAATCAAAGCAAAGCAATGGAGTTGCGGGTGTTTCTCGAATAGTAATTCAATGGAGTCAATGTTGTTGAAATTGAAGCCAAATTTAATGTCTGATGCTTGCGATTCTAATGATAATGTTATGAAGCTATTGACAGCGAAATTAGGATTGAAAGGGAGGAAGGATTTGATGAGGAAGAGATTTTGGAGGACGTAGGCACTCCATTCAACGTATTGCTCAAGCTGAGCACTGATGGAGATAATAGTGAGCATGATTCTGATGTGGACGATTTGGAATTTCTGCAACATAGAAAATAGCAATGTTGAGAGTAGTTCGATCTGTTGTCCTCTATGTGGAGCTGATATTTCGGGGTTGAGTGATGACTTTAGGCAGGTTCAAACTAACGAATGCCTTGACAAAATGGAAAATTCAACAGACACTACACCCGCCACATTGCAAGAAGCATGCAAAGGTCTCAGTTTGGAAGACTTGAAGCATTATTCTTCGTATTTCAAGGGGAAATTAGACAAGAGTATTCCCATAATTCATCTATTCATTCTGACCAGCCACTATGCTTGACAGATCATGAGAAGCAACATTGCTATTCATCAAGAGCAAGTTTGATTCTACAGTTTTTGGTTTTATGGCCGAAAGCAGCTTTTTCCACGGGCATCTTCCGCCTTCTGTTTGCTGCATTATGAAGCTCCAAATGAGATGGAGTCTATAGGATTTTTGACTATTGAAATTACAAATAAAGTATGTATGTGGTGTTTTGTTTAAACTCAATGGTTGTAATGGTAGGTGTACTAGTGTTAATGGTTGTGAAATCATCAAGGAAAACCTGATGTATTTTAGAGTTTCAAATTGAACGAGTTCCTGNAATTAGACAAGAGTATTCCCATAATTCATCTATTCATTCTGACCAGCCACTATGCTTGACAGATCATGAGAAGCAACATTGCTATTCATCAAGAGCAAGTTTGATTCTACAGTTTTTGGTTTTATGGCCGAAAGCAGCTTTTTCCACGGGCATCTTCCGCCTTCTGTTTGCTGCATTATGAAGCTCCAAATGAGATGGAGTCTATAGGATTTTTGACTATTGAAATTACAAATAAAGTATGTATGTGGTGTTTTGTTTAAACTCAATGGTTGTAATGGTAGGTGTACTAGTGTTAATGGTTGTGAAATCATCAAGGAAAACCTGATGTATTTTAGAGTTTCAAACTGAATGAGTTCCTGTTGTGTTCATCTTAGTTACATTTATTTTAGTTTTATGTTGGTTAATGCCATTTCACAAGGAAGCAAAACCTATAATTAGTAAACCAGATTAATAACATCTTTTCCACTTACACCAGATTAATAACAAAATCTCATTTCCACTTACACCAGATTCATTTCCACTTACATCAGATTCATTTCCACTTCACAACATTTAATTGTTATGCAACATAGAAATTAATAACAAAAATACATCAGTGCATCATTGTTTCTGTTTTTCAAAACCCAAAAAAGCCCCACGAAACAAACTGATAACACTACTGAGTTGTTGAATTTTTCCTTAGAGTTGAAGATGGAATTGACCCTCGAGCAATCCTTTTGTTTCTTGCTTGGGAAGATTGGTGTAGAAGGAGAGATTGTTTCTTGTTGTTTATGGAAATCGATTTGCAGGGGGGAGAAGAAATGGATTTACAGCTAGGGTTCCATGGAAAGAATTGGGAAATTGAATTTGATTTGGGTGGGGGAGAAATGGATTCACGTTTCTTGAATCTTATTTTGTCCAAGTGGATTAATTAACGGAGTTAGTTGACACGTGGGATTTTCATCTGCCACGTGTAATATTTTGTCCAGATAAATGGATGGAAAAAATCGGGTGTTGGATGGGTGACTTTTTGTAAAAGAGAGTGAGCAGTCCGTAAC
>CAIGRL010278820.1:6798-18427 GCA_903798325.1 Fraxinus xanthoxyloides
AAAAAAGAAAAAGTTTTTTTTTTTTTTTTGTTATTTTTAATATTTTCATAAATTTTGAACTCACTTGCATTTTTTAAAAGTTTAGGAATAAATTTACAATTTATTCTTTATTTTTCTTTTCTTTTTTGTTTTATTTATATAGAAGAGTATATTTGATTATTATACGTTAAAAATAAATGAAAATGACGTTTTCCGCAATGAAACGTTAAAATATAAGTGAAAATGCAAAAAATTGAACGTATGAACGTTTTTCACACTGCATGTCAAACATATGGACGTTTTGTGCGATTAAACCTTTTAAAAGCACGGTTTTTGGTAATTTTCCCAAGCATAAAAGCTTGACATTTCCCGTTACCGTCATAACAATTTCTGCCGTTGTCAATGAACTGGTGGAGAAGAGAGATAGAGCTATGGAGCTATAGGATAAAGGGTGGGGAAAGTTCTGCACCTGCTATTTTTACGGCAATTTGGACAAACTACCGATAAATATCAAGTAATTTCCAACTAATTGTAAATTACAGATTTAATGTTATCCGAATTGCTGGCTTGTTAAAGATTTCATTCAACAGTGCAAAAAAGAACGCCCAAGAGGCAAAAATTAAGTACTTCAGGCATTTAAGTGGTGTGAATATCAACAACAAACAGTTTACCCATGTACAAAAATTTCAATCCGAGACCCGAAGAATTACTGTACAGAGTATATATACAGAGTAGAATATGATGCCATCACCATTTGGAATCAACAGCTGCCCTGGCTTTCATGGCAGGGTTGCTGATTCTCTGACTTGAAAATAGCCAGTCTTTGAGACTCTGAAATACTCTGCCTGTTTTTAAGGATCTCAATGTAATTCTTAATTCTAAATCGGTCAGAGTTTGTTAGAGAAAACGGAGGATTCAGAATGAGGGATGGTGCTTCGACCAGAAGAAATACTAATAAACACACTGCTTTTGAATAAAATATCACGGCATTTTTTGTATCTCCCATATACTCGTTCACCTGCATTTTAGAAAATGGTTATAAACACCTTTGACATTATCTATGAAATAAAAACTCAGTAACTTGACTAAATATTTCATGAAGTATGGTCAAGAGTAGAGACATGGTGACGAGAACTACCACCAGACATGATTTTGCTTGAATCCCATAATTACTCCAACGTGGAACTCCTCATCTGTATTTTTTTTCTTGTGCTCTCTTCTTTAATAACTATGCTAGAACATATTCTTTACTGATGTAATTCTGAAGGATCCAATTCTTGTAAACTTTTACATTACGAATACAAAATTATTTAGAAGCACTTTCAGAAACAAAAATTACATTTCTAAGATGGCTTCAACGTGTCGAGCTATAACTTCACAAGCATCAATAATAGATGTAAAACACAACAATGAAATTCAGCAATTGAGCACCTGTATTCCATGATTCATAGAATTCCCAAGTTCCTAAGGAATTCTCACTTGTCAAACCCTACCAAACCAGTGTACCTGAAGTCTACCCACGACAATATTTCTTTTGATTTGTTTCCTAATTTTCTTTACCTAACAATATTTCTTTTGATTTGTTTCCTAATTTTCTTTACCTAACAGACAAAAGTCGCACAACATTTCCTCCTCCCCTTGTCAGTATCCTGGATCCAGCACAGCCTATCAAGACAACTAGAAATGACAGTAAGCAAATGTCAAAATCAGATAGTTTTTATCATGTATAAATTATTTATTTTCCAAAAAACCCCAGATTCTTAGTTCTAAGTGAGGTAGCTTCTTCCAATTTAGCACATGCTCGAACAAACTGAAGTCATAAACAAAATTTCCAAGATTGGACTGTAAAACTGATGTGATCATTCGTAAAAAAATGTCATACCACTATACTTAGTTAAGAGTTTTTATATTTTTTATTGCAACAAATTAATTAAATTATCTGTCAAATATTACTGTGAAAATACGCATTTAAATATCTATATAGGTGCATTGCAATTAAATTGAACACTCTCACAGTGAGCAAGCAGGCTACAGTCACTTCATTGGCAGCCAGAAGATGACTTTTTGATCATTCTGAAATTTAAGCCCAACCAGTATTCCAAAAACAAATACTTTTCAAAACTCATTTTTAACCGCACATTCTCTCGTAAAATAATTTTATTCGTAAACCCAAATTTTTTTCCTTTTTTTTAACCCCTCATTCTCTAAAAAATCACTATTCAATAATACATTTTAACCCAAAAATGGGTCTCAAACAGGGGCTAAATGTTAAGTCATTCAACAACATGGTACTTTCATGCCATTAATGATTTACTCCATTTATTATGAAATTTAATCTACTGCAATTACTACCAGATAAGATTAAGCACCCAAGGTTCCTGAACCTTTGAAGGTTGTGACTGGGGGGGTCACGAAACTTTGATTTCTAGTAACCGGTTTCCAAATCTTACAAACGTCTGCGCCCGAGTCCTTTGTGACGAAAATCATTAGTTTGACAGTTAAAAAAAACTTTCGAGTAAAATGAACGTCTTACTCATAGTTTGATTTAAAATAAAGAAAAAAAATAAAAAAGAAAAAAAAAAATTGACCCCCACCCCTACAACACACACGACAGCCCTTTCCCATGTAACCAGGAGGAAATCCCTCCTGGTTTCTCCACAGTCCGCAGGCAGCAATTCCACAAGCTCACAGCAAAATCGGAGAGACTAATCCATAGGTTACGGTTCATATGCTAATTTTATCAAATCCCAACATATTCTTCTTAAAAATTTAATAAAGTATTAATATACATACTGTTTCTTACACTGTTCATTGTGTGAGTGTGAGTGTGAGTGTGAGAGTGTGTGTGTGTAGTGTAAGTATAGGTGACTCGCATTGGCAACTGTAAAGCTTAAAAAATGAAAATGCAAAGCCGGCTCATTACTCCTAATTTCACCACTTTCGCACGTAGTTACGTTTTGGGTAATTGATTAGCCCCTGTTTGGTGCACATTTTTGCTCCAAGAAGGCTTGTGGTTGAAAAAGAAGGAAAAGTTATTGATGTGATGGAAAATATTTATTTATTAAAAAATGTGTGGTTGAAAATGAGTAGAAGAATGAGAATGAAAAAAATAATATGGCTCAAACTGGAGCTCATTCACATTTTATCATCTTTTCCCTCTTTCTCATGCTTCTTCAGTTTCTTATTTCTCTCTCTAGAAATCTGCCCCTCTTTGTTAGGGTCCCATCTAAAACCGACCTCCCTTTACAAAAAAAAGTAAGCCTGAAAATGTAAATGAACCAGTGTTTCTTGGCTGTTTATCAAAATATCAGGCTGTAGTTAACAATCCCAAAAATTTTGTTTATACACAAAGAAAATCTTTTCTTTTTTCCAAGAAAATATGGCTCAGCACTGTTGTTCATCAAATCCGCATCGCTTGAAGAAATAATGAAAAAGAAATTAGAACAGGAGGAAAATGAAGAAAAATTAGACAGATATAAGGCAAAACTGATAGATTTGGCACCCAACGTGAAACGGGAACGGATGGATTGATGGATGGATGGGTTGGGTCGGGGTGTTTTAATTTTTCTTTTTCTTTTTCTTTATATCTTTATTGTTTTTGTTTTTTATTTTTTAAGCCCGTTTGATTCCCTTTAATTTTTTTCATACTTATTTTCAACCACGTATTCACACAATAAAATATTCTACACGCAAATCCAAAACTTTTTCCTACTTTTTAACCACACATTCTTCAAAAAATATTATTCAAAACTATGTTTTTTAAATTTTAAGGCCACCAAACAGGGGCTAAATCAAACTAATGGTAAGATGGACATTTTACTCAAAACTTGACATTTTAACGGTCAAATTGACGGTTTCCATCACAAAAGGAGGAATAGCAGACGTTGGAAAGGTTTGGGACTTTGGGTGCTAGAAATCAAAGGTTTGGGACCCATCATCACAACCTTCATTCAGGAATTGTGCAATTTACCATAAAAAGTACTTACCGCTCCATGTCTGCCGAAAGCAAGAGCTGATTGGTATATCAGCTCCATTGAATCTGGCATTTCCCTATTTCCTGAAATCAAGACAAGAAAACTGGCATAAATGTCTCCAGACCAGTAAAATTGCCAAACCAATGTAGGCTACAAAAAGAAATGGTGTACTCCTAGCCTGGGTCAAAGAGCCGCCCACCCTGAGGTCCCTGACCGAAAATTACATTTTGATGACTTGTTATTACTTTCAAATCCTAGCTCATAGTTTCGCAAAATCAGCAAAAAAAAATAATAATAATAAAAGAAAAATGTTGCTTTTGACCTTTTCTTTTCACACACACACAGAGACATATATATATATATAAATTATAGCATCCTTACATGAGGGTGGGTAAACCATTTTTGGTTTATCAATATTACCACAGACAACTAAATCGAGTACCAAAAAAAAAGTAGGACCAGTATTACTGCCTACCGATGATGAGGGAAAAACGAATATTTTAAAACAAATGGCAATGGATAAGAAAATATCATTGGAGGACCTCCATCGACAATACTATTTTGACAAAATAATAGAACAGAAAACAAGGTCTTCAATGCCGATTATCAAAAATCAAGACATCATATCCATACCAGGCTCTATAACTCTAGAAAGTTCCTCTGCATTCCCAACTTCAAGAAGAAATGCTCTCTCAATTTGAGAACAAATATCTGGTGGCCCCTGAGTGTTAACAGAATCTAGACGCTCCTGAACATCAGGACCATGTTGCACCTTAGAAAGCTCCCTCAATTTTGTAGTCACTTGGGTAGTACTTGCTTCAGTAGTTGATGCCATTAGAGAATGACAAACATCCAATGCTTGCTTCCATATAGCAAGAATCACAAGCTGAATCGAGAATGCTTCCAATTGCTTACCTGTCTCCGTCTATCAAACAGCAATGAAATGATTAGAATATTTGTCAGTTGATAATCTAAACATAGAAACATCATAGCATAGTGATAGAACACGAAGGCGAAATGGGTAGATCAAGACCTAGTTCACAATAAATAGGGTGTAGGGAGTTCATTTAACTCATCCAAAAATGAAGGGTAAAATTGGGGAGTGCCTCTCTCTCGAAAGTTAGGCAATCTATTGTAATTCATTCCTTTGTTGCATTGTAATTCAGTTCCTTTGTTCATTCAATACATACACAAATATACCAAAAATATAGTTTCTGATCTTAAATTTCTTGTGCAAATCAACCGGAATTTAATAATTGCTTCAGGTATCTATCAAATAGAAATTCGAAGCACGTGGAAAGGTCAACCAAGAAGAAGAGCCTCGGAATATTATTAACCAGAATCTAGTCACATGAAATCACGAAACATTAATTTATCACAGTATGAACACAGTCCACAAATTATGATTTAATTCCTAAACCTTTTTCTTTATTTGCTGGTATATGGAATATGCTGAAAAGAAGACCAACCAAACCAAGACAAAGCAAGATCTGATAACCCCTCAATCATGTGCACGCTACCAAAAAGAATTTAGAAAATGGGATTTTCTCCAAGCAAGATGTGCTTAGTTTGTCAATCTTAAACACATTATCCTACAATAAAGGATGTAATTGTCTTCCAAGTAGTTCCTATCTAATCCCTTCCATATCAAGACAACTTGTAGGTTGGATCGGGGGTGAGGGAGAATTATCCTGCAGTCACTTTTTTTGGATTCCTGAACCACGAGATTGTTTCCCACGTTCTAGTGATTCTACTTTTAGTAACGCCTACCAGGTTAACTCCTCACATAAGAAGTTCAACATATCACTTGATTGTGTTTTCCCTCTAGTTTTCATGCAATAAATAATAAAACATTGATCTAGGGTTAGCGATTTGATTGCACCAATGTAATTGATAATTCAAGGTATCGGCTGAGTAGGTCCTTGCACATCAGTAGAAGATATCAATAACAAGTTTTTCACTCATAGCTGAACTTTTAGATGAGGTCGTCACTCAACAAGACTAACAGACATAGGTATTGGATCAAGTTTCCCTGCCAAGTACTATGGTTACTGCACAAGCTTGGTTACGGGGGAAAAGACATATTCTGTCCTGTGTATGAGGAGGCGTGTCTGAGACGTAAGTAAAAGTCATCAAAAGGTTTATGTACAAGAACAGGCTGATTTTTGAGATGACCTGAAAGCCTATCACATGCAAAAGAGATAAAAATAAAACCAATAAAGACAGATTAAAAATGATATTGGCCAAAGTTTGGAAAGCAGAGCAGTAGCAAAGCGCAAGCGTGTAGAACCACTGAAGTAAAATCAGAGTAGACTAGTACTACTTTGGAAAGGCCGTATAAATCCAAGAAACTTGAGGGACAAAGTGCTTACTAGATAAACTACAACATGTAAGACTACAAGAAATCATGGAAATCAAGTTCCTGTCCAATAGAGGTGCACCTTTCGCTTGTTAAAAACATTTAATCTACATTTTCATAAAAGGATACACTGTAAGTTACCTTCTCATTCACCAACTCAGTGATAGCAGATGCACAACACTGCAATGACTTGATCCTAGTCATGCAATCAGTTGATGGTTGCTCTAAAGTGTCTTCTACATCCATTGGTCCTTGTGAAGTCCCGGGAACAGAGCTGTGACTTTCCAAGCTCCCAATGAAATCCACTCTACCAGTTTCTGCACCACTTATTGGCAGTTGGGCAGTGGGAGTGGGAATCGTGTTTCCAAAGTTATGTGGTGGGCTAGATTTAGATGGCAAATAATTTGGCTTAGAAGCATGCACTGAAGATGATGAATCCATTGGAGGACCAGACACGATGACATAATCATGTTCAATTGACTCCAGTGAGTCTACAACTAAAGAGTCAATGCAAATAAGACGAAAAAGAAAATCGTTCAGCAATAACAACCTTAGATATAGACACCCTATCATTAAAATTAATTTGAAATATTAGAAAAAGCACCTGTTGAACTATCATGTACTGATGCTAGGTTGTTGGTTTTAAGATTCTCATTCAGATTTCCTTCTGAAAGTCGCTGGCCACCAAGAATAAATCCAGTAATTTCTGGTATACGGGGCGCTTTACTAGACTTGGAAATAAGTTGCAAATTGTTTGACATAGTAGAACCTTCCCTCCTATCAACTTTTGTATCCAGAGAAAATCCATACATAGATCTCATCGGTGACTTCCTCGAGGAAGATGGGCTCTCATCGGGACTGCTGGTATCATCATCTAGATTGAAATGTGAGCAATCTTCTTGTGCAGTTTCTACTGTGTTCCTTCCAGAGACAGGAAAACCATCGATCAGTCTGTGCAATTGTTTAGTCCTGCATACCACAGAGAAGTTCATCTTTCTGACCGGAGAGAAAATTATTGTGTAATCAGATCAAAACGAACGTGTATCAACGCCTCATTTACCTGAATGATTCACTTGGCTGCAACTGAGAAAGATATGGGTGGTTGAAAAATTCTTCAAATGTCAACCGCTCCACTGTGTAGCATTGAAAAAACAAAAAAAATGTAAGCAAACTCAAATTTGGATAAAATTAATAGTATTGTTAAATAACGGAAACTAAAACAGATTATTCGAATAAAAGCCTTCAGATTAGTCCATGATGTTGATCTATAAGAATCAGAAGCGAAAATCTGTGGCGACATAGTGCCAGATAAATGCATCACAGCATATTCCCATTACTAAAATGGTCATTCCCTACTAATGACTTTCCTACAAACAACATAGTTAAGAAGTTAACGGGTCACAAAACAAATTTATTTGAACAAAAATGTTATGCTGAAATTCTTGCCAATCCCATTGGGTAACTTAGGGTTCAAATAATGAAAGAAAAGAACACTGATTTGAGGTTATTGGCCCCAAAACGTTAATGGTATGTAATGTTTTGTTTTTAGGATGTCTCTGGAGTGAAATGCAACAATAAAGTAATCATATTTTCATTTAATTTACTAGTAGAAGAAAAAAAATATACATTCAACCATAAAACATATTCCAATATGCTTTGACCAAATTAAAACTACTCATGGACTTTGGTAGTTATGACATTACACTCCACACAAAGAAGCAAAGGCCTGGAATACCTGGATTGCGGCGCAACAATTTTCTACACAAATCTATGCAGTGAGGATTCAAATCCTTTGCATCTAATGGAAACTGCAATTCAGTTGATTTTAAAATGTTCTGAAGCAGCTGCAAAAAGTATAAAAAGATTGGATTTAGGCAGTGAAGAATACTTTCCACAGGAAATCTCTGAAGTCTGTTGTACTGCACAAAAAGATTAAGTTGATCACACCTGTATCTGACTGCTTCCTGTAAATGGGGTTTTTCCGGTGGCAAGTTGAAATAGAATGGCACCAACACTCCATAGATCTGCCTGTGTTCTCAGGTCAGAGATAATAGTGGAATAAGCAGATGGATAACTGCTTAAATATGTAAAAATAGAATCTCACCTTTGCATCATACTTCTGGAGTTGCATTATCTCAGGAGCCATGTACAGTGGTGAGCCACATAAGGTTTCTGCAAGGTCTTCATCTAGAGATCTGTCAAACAAAAAAGGAACTTCTGAACTGCAAACTTCAAGTTTTGCATTGACAGTCATGTCAATAGTTAATGTATAATCAAGTAAGAATATAAAACAATTGGAGGATGGAGGAAAGCTCGAGCACCCTTGTTAAAATAGCACAAAAAGGGAAGGGGAGAGTGAACTAGAAAGGGGGAATGTTAGATAAGATAAAGATTGAGGATATCTTCTAATGAAAAACTAAAAGTGCTATAAATCTCAGAAGATTATAGTCCTAATTATTCTCTAGCTTGAATAAAGGGGCGTGCATGCTTCAGGCACCATCCTGGTTAATTAATGCATCATGAGTAGAGCATCCGACCAAGCCCAAGACGGCAAGACTAAGGACAATATACTTCTTAGTTAAATAGATAGGAAAATCACGAAGCCAATTATATCATAGGACCCCTTGAAATCGTGATCATGCTCATGAATTCATAAAATCTGCATAACCAAAGACAAGTCAACTAAAATGAAAGAAAGCTATAATAATGTTATTTAGATAGCTGAGAGCACTAATCTGTATCAATAGGGTCCCTTATCCTATTATTAGAAGATGGACAGGAAGCAAGAGCAGTTAAAAGATATAAATAGTCCACAAATTGCAGACGGTAGTACAGATGTCTTCTCGCGCACACAAAAAACAAAACACATATAGAATACCATTATAATAGAACTTACACGGAAAATGCATGTGCCTACTACCGTCTAGAACCATTTCCGGAATATGGATGATGAGCCAGAAAACATTATGTCAAACTGAAATATTTACCTTGCAAATCCAAAATCAGCAATCTTCAGAACGGGGTTGTCATCGTTAGTGGATAGGAGGAGATTCTGTTCCAAGTATGAGATGCATACAAATAGAATATGTCAATAATGTCCATTTACACAACAAAGAATATTCATTACATCCTGAATTCAATATGAAACATTGCATCATTCCTTCAGGCTTTCAGAATATAACTCGCATGAAAAAGATACTCGTAAAACTTTCACTCCTCATAAGAAATGAAAGAAGAATTGATAGACAGTGTAATCTGGCTAAAGACATTCAAGATCCTACATAATTTGTTCAAATACCACCACTGTACGAAAAATTAAACTTAATATTGGCTATATCTCACCAGAAAAAAGATGAAGTTGCTTTGCAGCATTTTACAAAAATAAGGAAAAGACGGAGATTTCACAGAAAAAAAATTCGCTACACTTTAGAGTGACATTGCCAACTTAAACCAAATCAATAAGCAAAATACTCCTTCATGGGGTTGACTTGAAGGACATAGTCCACACACCACAGTTATCATACAACAATTTATATGGAAATAAAAATCTTCAAACCTTGAAAAGAACTGATAGGTCTCAAGGTTACTTAGGGGGAGGGTAGTATGGGTATTTTCAAAATAATTGTTGGACGCCAAAACATAAAAAGGGGGTAGGGTGCTCATTTCGGGCGTGTTCGGTCGTGCTTAAGTAAGTCTAACAAATGTCTCGGATAGTGATTAAAACAAAGTGATGATGGTCTGATGTTGCTACAAGATAATACGAATTAGCATCCTGTTTTAAAAAAATTCCTCATAGAACTATTGTTCTAAAGAAATTCCTCACAGCACTTTTGCTATAACACAAATTCCACACCTGGGCAATGAAAACAACATAAGCCAGACAAATGCTGTCACAAAGACAAACAAGACATTATACAATGTCTACTAGAAAATAAAAATAAGCCTTATAAACCTTGTAATTATTCGATCACTACTTTTACCCCAGTGATAATTTTGCAATCTCTGTTCTGTTGTTTCTACCAAATTTCTAGACCACCTTTCATCTACTAACTGACATTCACTAACATATCAATGTCGCGCGTAGGAACATTGTTTAATGAAGTTGTTTGAGGAGTGCACATTGAGTCCTGCCTCATGTGAGGGTTTCAAATTAGCGCCTCAAAGCTTATTCCCTAAGTGCCATTGATAAGGTACAACTCTTGATTTATTGATGCTTGCACTTTGACTTACTAATATTTAAAACTCAAGGCTAAGTCTAATGGTGAATAGGCGTTTGACAGTTTGTCTTGCCTTTTACAGACCTCAGCTTTTTGGGATATTTTTTAAAAACCCATAACGTTTACAAGTTTTGTGTTTTCTTCTTTTACCTTTACATAGAAGGAAAAGGGGAGAAGAAGACACCGTGGAAGTGGAGATGAAGAAACTCATAATTAATGAGGATCGATCAGAGACTCAAGTATGTTGATGATTTCCTTAAAGATCTTTAAGTAGAGATTATGTAAGAGACNATGTTGATGATTTCCTTAAAGATCTTTAAGTAGAGATTATGTAAGAGACTTCTAAACTGTTTCTACTAATAATAAATTACAATTTTGGCTACTAATTTAAGAACTGTACTAATCTAATTTATGTTTATTTGCAAATTAGTCTCTTAACATTGTGAATTTGTTTCGTTGAGGATTTTAAAAATGGTTTATGTTTTATTATGAGCATATTTAGTACTTTCGATTATTTGGAATTATCTAAATCTACTGAATAATCTTGGGGCATATGCCTCAAAACTCCTTGAGGCTTGCGCATTACCTCGCAAAGTTAAAATTCAACGGTACCAGATTGAGCATTCTACCAGATTGAGCCTTTTAAATATTACATATGAAAAGTATATTTTTTTATAAATTTACTGCAGAAAAACATTTGATGCACAACAGAACTCCAAACATGCCCAACTGGAGGGACATGGCATTGTCCAATATGGTAGTTTGCGAAAAGAGATTAGGAAATATAAAGGTAGGAAACAAGGGAAATCATTGTGTCAGCCATGATCAGGGCAAAGATTTGAATAGTTTAGAGCTGGAGATCGAAAATGACGAATTTATAAGAGAAGGTCCTGCTTATATGATGACCTCCATCAACTATAAAGTTTGTTTATCCTATCATTCTACAACAAAAAGATATGGAAGTTGAGATGGTGAGCACTGAGCAGTATTGAATCTCCATTTCTACAGTAGAAACTAATCCAGTCATCGAGTAAATTTAATTTGTTACTATAATATTTAAAATTTGAAAACAAAATGGATCGGGAGGGGGGGGGGGGGGG